>JAQFYB010007385.1:0-10899 GCA_034694085.1 Pogonognathellus longicornis
AATATTATTGCCATTTACTTCCATATAACACCAGCAGACCTCAGTTAGCGCGTTTCGAAGTATATACGCCCCCTTAAGAAAGTGATCTAAAGTTATGACTATGACGTAACGCCATGACCGGGCCGCATATTTCCAGAATGTACATGTAAATCAAGACATAGTGCAGCGACATTCTGCGATACTACCTATACTATCCTAGTATTAAACGAAAAGGGTGCTCCGCCCCACACCCCCGTGGCCTAACCTGCTAAAAATAATGAGTCCCACCCTCCCCGTGTGTACATTCTGTAAATAAGTGGCCGGGGCCCGCCAGCCGCAAGAAAGTTGTGCCCATCTCTGGAAATGGAGACTTGTCTAGTCATTCTAAATATTATTCTTCTCTGCCTTCCGTCTTCGTGTGTTGTGTAATTGTGTTTTGTGTAAACAAACTTTGAACTAGTGCATAATATGCATTTTGTATTCATATCATAAATAATTAATTGTGAACTAATGGTGTAGTCAAATTAATCAAAAAAATAAGATCATTATTATTGCTGTATAAATGATCTAAAGCAAGGTAAGAAATACGAAACACTCGGACTAATCGTGGTTCGGTTTTTTGTTTTTAAATTATTAACTATGTATTTCTACTGATGATTGATTATTTATGACGTTGGA
Source organism: Pogonognathellus longicornis (assembly GCA_034694085.1). Classification (NCBI taxonomy): domain Eukaryota; kingdom Metazoa; phylum Arthropoda; class Collembola; order Entomobryomorpha; family Tomoceridae; genus Pogonognathellus; species Pogonognathellus longicornis. Next base: position 658 of record JAQFYB010007385.1, read on the forward strand.
TTTGTATGTAAAACGTTGAATTGAAGTATAAATGATGAATGATAAAAAGAATAATTAATAATGACTATTTATTTTGCTTTTTCAGTGTTCGTTGTTCGTACGTTGTACGTGAACATCAAATGGTTCACCATATAGACAATCAAAGAATTTTTATATTAAGACATTAGAACGTGACCCCGAACAGGCAAGGAAATTTTTTAATCGATGTTCCATATTAGTGGACAAGATATATAATATATAGATATATATACCTCTGCTACCTCATCTGCCAAAACCTGCAGTCCAGCCGAGCGAGGCCTAGGATTTCCAATTAATAAAATTAGGATTCCTTTCTAACATCTTTAAGGTAAATAGCTTTTTCACTTTGAACATTTTTGTGAGGTTGTTCCCGGCATTATTCATGAACGCCATGAATGCAACATAAACCCATGATATGCCCCCCTACCCCTACCTGTTGGAAAATTGGTATTAATGAATAAGGACGGGAAGGGAGAAGTATTGACAAAACATTAAAGTCACTGCTAGTTGCTACTGCTTTGTTAGATTTGGGCTCTGCTGATTTTTCTGAATTTCTTAAGTTGTAGAACATGATTCAAGGAACTCGGATGAGTAGGGTCAGAACTCCCTAGGTCATGTGGTGTGGCCCCTGGAGTCGGTCAAAGTGTCTAGAAAGGTCAAAGTGAATACGAGGGATTCTGTAAGAGACCTGTAAATTAAAAACTGGAAGTTGTTTAAAAAATCTGGAAATTTTGCACAAGGTAGTTGGCGTAGGTGGTAGTTGAAAGTGATAATTGAAAAAAATTAAGTTCGCCCCCTGTAGGGGTGAGTGACCCGTAAAGTCAAAAATCGGATTCCAAAATGTAATTTTTTGTAGTAACTCTATAGGGCTGCATTTATTTTTTTTAAATACCTTGGTCCAAGGCCTAGGACGGGAAAATTAAGAATTTTGAAATTCTTAATTTACTTAATTCTCAATTTTAGTGTAGTCTAATTAACTTTATGCCGATTTAATTAATAAAATACACGAAATAGATCCGTATTTATACATAATACAAATAGAATGTATGCAGTAGATATTATTATTAAATTAGCAGGGTGTCAAAACCCTGTCAAAACCTCAAAAGTCAGTGAATAATAAAGAATTTACCTTTAACCTACGCCAAATTATACATGTTTCTTGGAAATAACTTAGTAAATCATGCCAAAATGCCAATATAACATTTTTTGTAAATTTTATTTACGTTTCACTTCACTTCTTTGAATTGAATAATTATAACAATATAAATGAAAATGCATATTTGAGATCAGTTACCCCATTCGATTATATTACTACGACTGACAACATCCAAAATCATTATTAAAGATTTAAATAATTAATTTCACTCTTCTCTTCAGTCTCAGTGACAGGTGCCGTCCTAAGAACCTGATGGCAAAATGACAATTTGCCGACTTTATCTGCGATGAGACGGTTTCTGCTAGAAGATTGTATATTACCGAATGTTGAATACATCCTCTCAATTTCCGCTGTACTGGCTGGACAGTTTAGTAATTTCAACGCTAACTTCGTCACATCATCCAAAGTGGGGTCTCTTCCCATCATTTGACGCCACCATAGTTTTGGGTCACTTGTCTTCATAATTTCCTTAATTATCCGCACTTTCGGGATCAATGTCTCATCTTTTGCTAAAAAACGGTTCACCGTGATCACGATTGCTGGGGAAATGTTAGAAAGATATTCAAACGCCAAATCCTTTTGTTTTGTAGTCAGATTTGAACCAAAATATTTTGGGTGCAAAATGTATGCTACTATAAAAACATCTTCGATAATAAGCAGAATGGAGACAGCTCCATTCTGCTTATTATCTGCTTTTTATATGGCATAATTGTTCGCTTGTTAGCAATTTCATCCAGCTAGCGTACGCATCTGCAATGGTGGCCCAATTTGATTGCAATCTATTAAGTTGATGAGTTATTTCATCTAACTGTAGAAACAAATCTTCTGCATTTTTAAATACAGCAAAATCATTAACAGTTTGTATGATTTGAGGTTCCAACACATCTGGCAATTGGGAAATTTCTATATATTTAGACCGGTTTTTTATGAAAGTTTCCAGCCAGACAGGCTCTGTGACTACTCCACCTTGTATCGCACGGAAGATTAGGTATGAGCCCTCTTTTTAATCTTAGATTAGCTGCGGGTTTATGCTGGTTTCTAAAGCATTTTGATACTTCTATTATCTTGGGCATTAATCCTTTAGGAGAGATATCCTCACATAAGTGGTTTAGCATATGGGGGGAGCAACCTTTTGGGACGTCCTCCCCTATTCGGGGGAAGAATGTGTGCCATTTCTACAATGAACGTAACGAATTTAAGCAGAATTAGCTTGGTATTGTGAGATAAACGATTGATGAAAGCGAATTCAACATGTAACGCCTTAATACGCAGCATTTAATATTTCACCACTGCTGAGGTTTTGACAGGGGTGTCAAAACTGCCATTTTTTTCAGTGTTTTAACACCTGTTATGACAGGGTTTAATACCGACCTGTTTAAACTCCATGCAAACCCTGAATTAGCATGTAATGTTGTATTAAGCTAACGTTGTCCTCTTATCTCTGATTTGATCTAACCAGCGCAGGATAGGAAAATGCAGAGCAAGCACGTTTTCCTATCCTACGCTAAGAGGACATTCTCTCGTGCACTTTACTATAATATGATATTAAGTACTAGGAAAGCAATTATTAGTGTATTTATAATATATGGAAAAGGACCTTAAAATGGTACGCGCGCTACTAGACGAAATAGATCGATACTAGACGAAACAGATCGATACTACACTCTAAAGGATCTCATCAGTAGATCATGTTGTAAATGACAGTATATACTGTTGGGCCTCATGTTTTGTGTAGCATTCATTATCTACTGTTAAAACATCGTGAACTAGAACTGTTAAATATTAATAGTATATAATGTATGTAGTTGTAGTTAACATGAAATACTGATAGTTTTAGCAAACAGACACAAAAATTGAATGCTAGTTGCAGGAGTAGAAATCCTGACGTAGCTCTGTACCTCAGCTTCACAGCTGACTGAGCCATCGACGAGTGAACTGAATGTTGCTCGTTCTTTACTCCATATCACTTGAATCAGTGCTAGGAGCCTGTTAGCAAATGGCAATCGTAGGACAACAGTCAACACACTGGTGATCTGTCAGTGTTTCATGGTAAATTTTTGATGGAGTTTTGATTATCAATATTTACCATGATGAAATTAGCTTCATTTCCACTTTATCGGTATCGTCAGTTACTGTACCATTATTTCATGATAGTTCACAGGTTAACGTTCAGCAGTGTAGGTATTGTTATGATGTGATTGCCATAGCATTGTCTGACTGATAATTTAAACTTATATACGGTTAGATTATCAGTATTCTTTCAACGTTTACATCGTCTATCAGTATGAGTTTAGTGTGTAGACGAAATAGATCGATACTACACGAAATAGATCGATACTACAGACAGACAGACAAATCGTTTCTATAAAGTACCTTCCGGTATTTAATAAAAGTAATGCAATGAGAAACGAAACGACATTGTAATGCAATGCAAATGTAGCAAGTAGGACGTGAGGACGTGACGATGAAAATGATGACCTAGGTCACGAAGGATGTAACCGATTGACACCATTTTTGAACTGGACCTTTGTCCAACATCCTAGATCACATCTGTAAAGTATGAATGAATATTGTAAATTCGTTATTTAGTTATCGCTTGGATAGATAGACAGACGGACAGACAGACAAATCATTTCTATAAAGTAGTATCCGCTACTTGACAATAATTCAAGGCCGTATCTAGGATTCCATTTCGGAGGGAGCAAAATACAGCATGATGCACAATAGTGTCTGATATCGCGCGAAAAATTTGAGCTATTTTAGGCCAAAATCAATCTTAAATGTATCAAATTCGCGCGTAGCGCAAAATTTTTTTCGATTTTTTGCACCTTTTTGGTAAAATAGCCTATTTTTTTGATTTCGGGGGAGGGAGGCAATTGCTCCCCCTAAACACAGCCTTGCAATAATTAATGAATGAGTGTGCCTAGATTATTGTTAGGTGCTGCTTGCTGCACTTGTAGTACATTGTGTTGAATTGCTTATCTGGTTTACCAGAAGTAATCGTATGATGTATGACCTTTACTTTACATTCTATTCGCCGTACAGCAGCAGACTAATTATTGTAGGAGATTATGGTGAGCTTGAATTCCCCTATTCCCCATCCAATACTCTGAAATTATTGAGGGAGGAATAACGTGAGAAGTAGATAGATGATAACCTGTGTTCATGTTCTGTGTATAAAATATTATTAGTTTTATTAGACATCTACCCATTATGTTCAATTCTACTCTGTGTAGCCAAATAGTATAAGGGATAGATGGATGAATGGTATTGATGATTCAGTCAGGGGATACCTTTCATTCATAAGATGCTCTAATATTCTGCCCAATGTTATAGCACTACGAAGAAAAAACTTGATTGTTGATTGCCTTCACCCTTTTCTGGCTGGGAAGCATGTACTTGCACTGGTATACTGTAACTTGTTGTGTTGTGTTGCACTTATTAGCAGACATCGGACTTGCATGTTTTAATAAGTTTTAACGGAAGTACATACAACTCCAAGCCTTTGGATATAATATACGTTTCAACCTATAACTAGTCGATATATGCAAAAAGTTGACAAGTTTGACATTTTTTGACGATTTTGACTAATGTTGACATGTTTCATGTTTTAAACAAGTTTTTACAAGTTTTGACATTTTTTTACAATTTCGAACATTTTTAACATTTTTCTTGACCACATGATCAACTTTTGTATCAATACTGTGTCCAGCAACAGGGAAGTAGTGCAAGAGTGCAACTCTCAAAAATTAAGATTATTTTACCTTAAAATCACAAAAAATCACAAAAAATTTCGCTCTACGCGCAGGTATAAGGTATTTTAGGCTGATTTTGACCCTGATTTTGATTTTTGTTTGCCACTCCCGAAGCCAAAATGCTGGATAAGGACCTGTTTTATATTTAAACACCCCATATTTTTACTATTTTAAGTACAAACGCATAAGTATGCGTTTATAGGTCAAACTACACGATACAATATTTTCGTGTCCTTTTTAACATTGATCAGACTTTCAATAGAAAAGTTTTTACAAACTTTGAGACAAATCGAGTAGAAACGCCTTCTTAGCCCAGCTTAATTGAATTGAGCTCTGGAGGTCAAAGGGTCAAACTACACGATAGAAGTTTTTCGTGTCCTATTTAGCATTGGTGAGGGTGCCAATAGGAAAGTTTTTACAAACTTTGAGACAAATCTAACAGAAACGCCTTCTTGACCCCAGCTTAATGAATTGACCTCTGGAGGTCAGGTTGTATTTGTAACTTAATTTGAGCATTGCATATATTTTATAGGTCCCTCATAATTAGATTTGTGTAGTCATATTTTTTTTAATTAACTTTGAGATTTTCATATACTTGACCTTCAGTGGCCTGCAGCGGTCAAACTAGACGATAGAATTTTTTCCAACCCTACTCAACATTGATCCTGAGGTAATAAGGGACTCGTATTTTGAAATTGGGCGGAATCGAACGGAAAGTCCTTTCACCATGTAGCTTCTACGTTCTCCTTTTTAAACCCGATTTTTTTTAAACAACTGCATATACACGGTGATTCGAAATGATGTACTGCCAGCTGCCAGCCACACTACTACTTGGGTACTTGTACAAAAGCCTATGCGTTGTATAAAACCCAACCATTTAACTATCCTAAATCCTAGTTCATCCCCCGCTACACTAAAATTACTTTAGACGGGTCATAATAGTAACTTGGTAGTGGCTTTCCAGCTGCAACAAAACTTGACGTATTTCAAAAATGTCGAAAAATGCAAATAGTCAGTTTTTATAACATCTTTGAAAGGCAAAATCGGAAAAACCTAAAAATATCAATTGCAATATGATTTAGCGCGAGTCGGTCAATACGATCATCAAAATTGACAAAATTTTCAGCCGCAATAATCATTCGCATTTTGCCTTTGTTGGTTTTCTTCAATAGTATAGTTAGTATAGTACAAAGACGTAACTGTAACCAGGATTTGGTTTGGTAGGGCAAACTCAAAACATGATGTATATATATAATATATATGTGTTTATTTTCCCTTGAAGGGCGAAAAATTTGAGCAAATTTGGACAAAAATGAACATGAAATGCATCTATTTTGCGCGTATCGCAAAATTTTTTGTGAATATTGTTAACTTTTACGTTAAAACATTGCTTTTTGGGATTTAAATCTTTTCTTGGCAATAATAAATATAATGACACCGCAGACGTCCTATCAGGCGCTACTTACCCCCTCCCCCCATCATATTCTGTCTGTATTTCTGGACCGCTCCCCTCCTAAATTGCAGACTTCATATTTTGTGGATCGCCCCTTACATGTCGGCTGATGTGACTGTCGGCCATTTACATGTCGGCTGAGGTGACTGTCGGCTATTTACATGTCGGCTGAGGTGACTGTCGGCTATTTACATGTCGGCTGAGGTGACTGTCGGCTATTTGCATGTCGGCTGAGGTGACTGTCGGCTATTTACATGTAGGGTGTCAGCCAACTAAATGTCGGCTATCTAAATGCCGGCGTGTCGGCTGTCTAAATACCGGCGTGTCGGCTAACTAAATGCCGGCGGGTCGACTACATATTTAAAGGGTCCGTGTCGGCTATCTAAATGGTCCGGGGCCGGCTATCTAAATGGTCCCTGTTGGCTAACCACCACTTACCTTCGAAGCGTTAGTTTTGACACAATATTATTATGTGTGTTGCTTAACTTAACTAGCTTAACACTTAAGGAGGGATTTCGGTTTAAATGATGACATGGCCAGAAAAGCAGGAACAAATCAAACAACTTTTATTCGGAAGCTCGTTTTGCATTCAAAATGCTTCACATTAAGTAGTTACTTTTGCTCTACAATACTGTACAAAAAAATGTAAAATACAGACAGAAGATATCGATTTTTAAATATTTCAAACTTCGATATCTTCTATATTTTCATTTTTTTGAAATTTGAAAGTACAATATTGTAGAGAAAAATTAACTACATAATATGGAGCATTTTGAATTTCAAAAGAGCTTCCGACTAAAAGTAGTTTGATTTGTTATTTATTGCTTTTCTGATAATAATTTCATTTAAGCCAGAACCCATCCTTAAGGGTTGGTTTGGTGTTTTTATGGAATGTTTTTGAAGGGCTTCTAGATTATACAAAATGGCGGCCAAAAAAGCAATAATAAATCAAATAGCTTTCAGCTTTTACTTTTTTATTGAAAAAGTGACCATAGATTCTTGTGCAGCAGTTGATTTCTACAATAATGTACTTCCAAATTTAAAAAAAATGGAAAATATAGAATCCTTTTCAAAATTTCAAAAGCCTAAAGGTGATTGTATAGTACATATTATAGGTGAAGCGGCTAATTTCTTTGACATATTTTGTCTCAAGAAAAACGCAGGGGAACGGCAAAAGTTGAGTCCGATTCAAAATTTTGCTTTAGTAGAGGAATACACTATAAAATGTAATTTTAGTGATTTTTCAAAAATGGAACTATTTTGCAGCGCGGAAGAAACGCAAGAAATCGCAGTACTCTAGCACCATACCATATTATATTTTATTTTTTAAAGAAAGTATTATTGTAGAGAAAAATCAACTACACAAGAATCTATGATTACTTTTTCAAAAAAAAAGTTTTTATAATTGAAAGCTATTTGATTTATTAGTGCTTTTTTGGCCGCCATTTTGTATAATCCAGAACCCATCCTTAATATTAGGTATTTTTGGTTGTTAGAGAAGACAGAAGAGTTGTGTTTGTGGCCTTGTGGGGGTGTATTGAGTTGTAGTCAAACTCTCTTTGTCAGTAATAGAACTGAAGTCGACAAGTAAGCTGAGCAAACTGAACACTGAACATAGCACGAAAACGATAGGATTTTCATTTCACAAAATAAGCATACATTGTATATTTGCTAATAGCACTTATTTATACATTATACTACACTACTTGCGTCGCCTCGTCATGTTTTAATTAAACTATTTAAACTATCATTATTATTATTATTATATGCAGCATCTGAGGTCGTGTTGTGTTAAATCTGCTGTGCTGCTTGTCTTATATACTTTTATGTATACAGTGCACAATATTATAAAACAATCTTTCCAAGAGTGACCAATGGAACCATTGAGGAATGGGTGACTTGCACATTGATTTTAAAATATCAAAGTGATTTTTTCAGTTTTCTGGGTTTTTCTGGATGATTAATGATTGTACCGTCTACACTCTACACCCAATGTAATATCGTGTTATGTTAATCTTCTCTTCATTAACTAAAGCTAAACACAAACACTCGAGAAAGCAAAGCAATTTTGATATTATACTTTATTTATATGTATAAGTATATTGGAGTTTTGATATAGTGTACGTACAGTTCCATCCATTTGTAATTGTAATTAATTGAATAGCAATTGGAATTCGAAATAGACTACATCTTATACTCATACCTGTCTGTACATCAGTTTGATTTAATTGAAGGCTAAAGTTAGTTTAGTTGGCTCAGTTTGTGTATACTTCTTAACTTCTTGACTTTATTAATCTCTAAAGCGTGTACCATGTTTCTCCCGGTGTGGATTAGGTATGTAAAAGCTTTACCTAAAAATTAAGTATTTTATTTAACTGTACCTATATTTTATAGGTACTTACCAGGGATACAAAATGCCCTGCAACGTTGCAACCAAGTTGCATGGGGAAATGGAAAAATTTGTCCCGTCCTCCCTCCCCCTAGGGCGGGGCAAAATAAAAATTTGGGGATAATGAGATAATGGGGAAATTTGTTCCCCCTTAGAAGGCGTGGAAATTTTTGGGGAAATTAAATTAGACATCCCAGTGCCACATCCCTGTTATGACGAGAGGACTAGACATCTTTTCTCATTAATTAACCTGCATTTTTATTTAAGATTTATTTTTATACATTATGAAATCAAAATCTGACTTAATATTTGAGGTATAAAATATTGTAATGTAAGTGTATAATAACATCATCAATAAGAGTTGGCCACTTACATACTGCTGTATGTGACAGTAATGTCAATGTCAGAGAAAAGAATTTACTCAGTCAGCAAAATAATGTGCTTTATTATATGAAAAATTATCATTAAAAATTGCTGCTCATTTTAATTTAAATTTTTGGCATATACCTGTATAGCCCACAAGGAATATTGAACTCCTGCTTTTTAAGTAACTTACTGACTGCTTAACAGACAACTTTTCATTAGTTAAGTGTCTGATCTGATATAATTTTTAGACCCGTTTTGAAAAAATAAGATTTAGTGTTCTCCATTTTATTGTAATTCATAAAATCCTACCACCTCTTTACAGTCCGGAAAAAAGTTTGGGACGTGTTCGGGGGGATGGAAAATGTTCCGTTGCAACCAGGTTGCATGAAAAAATGGGGAAAATTTTAAAGTTATGTGCATTTTACATTACAACATGCAAAAAAGTGGTTTTGGTATTTCGATTGCTGTTTCAAAACTATAACAGCTAGAAACTATCGATTTCCTTTTTCGAATGGAAAGAATATAAAACTGATAAAAACACAAGGGTTTTCCACTCCTATGTTGTTAGTTCTCCCCCTCCCAAGCCGCTACTTTCCGAAAACAACAATTGTGCTGAAGTCTGAATGAGGTGGGGTGGATTAGTAGTGTCGTTTTCGTTAATTGATTTAGATTTTCCAATTTGATTTTAATTTGAGTAACAGTTGTGCTGTGTGCTGGTTGGAACGTGCTTTACAATTTTCTCACTCGAAAATGATGCAGGAGGACAAGTTGGTGGAGGTGTCTATGGAGAAGAAAAAACTTTTCGACCAGGAGGACATTGATATTCACGATTCCGAGGGGTAAAAGAAATCTACCTATTAACTGCTATTTTTATAATAACATGCATGACAGTCCTATCACTTTACAAAACATTCTCTCAGTAGTAGACAATTATTGTTATTCTGGTGGTTATATTATTTAATGTCAACACAGCCAGAGTTAGTGAGTCGAATGGCAGGACGGCAGGATGGAACTAAAATATTGGAGTCGAAAAATAAATAAAAAATATGAAAAAATTGAGTTATTGCTCTAGAAACAGACCTGTTTTAATCCATTCAATATAACG
>JAQFYB010007386.1:0-10898 GCA_034694085.1 Pogonognathellus longicornis
GCTGTACATGGTGAGATAAGCCAAGTCCAAAACTAAAGTGTTAGCATAATATTCTCTGAACACCACAAAACTAACCCTAACAACAACCATCCTCCACCAAAACCAACTTTAGAGCAGAAATGAAGGCAAGTCGTCTCATCAGAAAAGTTGACAACTCCAAGGAGATCATTATAATAGGCACTATACTAAGTATTATTGTCACATGCTAAAACAATCTTTTCCACTTTGTCGATGACACTTATTCCTAGCTAATCCAATGATCAAACATACTAGGTATGTATTAGTACATACGTATATGGACGATTCTTCATTTCAATTAGAGTAAGAGAATAAATATTGTATAATTTAGTTTTACCAATAATGGCAATTTTTTGGAAATAACATCTTTCACACATCTTTTTCTATCATTTTTCCTAACGCTGAAAACGAAAATGCAATACCTACCAATTACAGTTTGACAAAGAATTGGTTTATTAAAATTTGACTTTGATGGCATATAGGTATGTATGAACGATAATTAAATTTAAAACTCTCACAGAATGAAATATTTTAGTATATCTGTATCGTAATTACACAAGTTTTCTTTAAAACTGCCAAGTTATACATGTGCAACATAATCATAGTAGCATCTTACCTATTTCAACCCTTATATCTCAACTATGTTTGTTTTCTCTATATAAAATATCATTCATGCACATTGGCCTGGAGAGTAAATTCTTCGAGCTTGCACTGCACACCTGCTCCTTGGAAAAAGACAATAATTTGAGAGCTTTGTAAACATCTGAAAATCAAAGCTATGAACCATCCGCATGCACATGCTTCTTGAAATATTATTGTGTATGATACTATCTACAGTCTTAAGTATTGACGATCTTTGCACTATTACACTACTAAACTTGGCATGCAAAACAAAAACTGTGTGTGTAATAGTGATTTATAAAAGAGAGAGTGAGAGTGAGAGAGAGATAGGAAATGAGCTCATCTCATCACACATCTAAATCTTAAAAGCATAAATACAAAATCCATAAGATAAGACTTTACACTATGTAGCTACCTACCTACATGTATTATAGCTATGAAAAATTACACCTTTTAGTATTAAAGCATACACTAATACTATATTAGCATTTTAGAAGTGTACTTATGTATAAGTATTTCCTTATTTCCCTTCACACACACATACACACATATACACACACAAACTCATATACCGCTCTTAGACGATCTAAGATCCAAGATCATTTATCCTTCATCCTCTTTTCATTTCTTGTTGGAGTCCCATGCAATGCACAGATTGTAGACTTATTGGATTGAATTCTATTTTTATCCTGTGTTCATCACATCGACTGTCAAGACAAAAAGGCACCACCAACCAAAGCGCACCAACCAACACACACCGGGGCAAATGTTGATTCGACTTTTTCAATCTTGATCTTTTGCTTTGCTTCTTCATCTTCATCTTCTTCTTGTACTTCTTCTTAGTTTTGTGTTTTGTATTCTGACTGTCTTTCTGTTGTAGTTGTTCTTGTACTTGTAGTACTTGTGTACTACTCACACACGACCCAACAAAAACTTAAGCTCACTTCACTCTCCTCAATCGGCTTTTGAATTGAAAAGCACATCACGATTTTCATCGGGAGGATCTTGAATGCTTTTCTGTTGTGTTTTTATGTGTAATAGTGTTCTGCTTGACACGAGTATCTGCACAAACACTGTACAACTTGGTTATGTCCACTTTTAACATTATGTTCAGATTATTATAAACCTAAGTCGTTAAGTAGACTTTATAATCATAATAGCAATATCACTATGAGTGTGTGATTTACTTAATGTCATATATACAGATAAGTAGGTATTACAATTTTTTGCTTGTTGGTGAAAATTCTTAGAGTAATCTTCATCTTGTTCTTGACTGTCATGTACAAAAGTTAACTTATCATCGATGTTACACGGAGACTTAGTCTTAGTTGATATACTTCAATACACATGACATTTTTATATGACTCTTTGCATGATTAATGCTTTCAGAAAAATAATAATGCCATGTTTATGCCACTTAGGCACATACGTCTTTAGAATTGATGAATAGATTCTCAAAGTAATAACAATATCTTACAAAGAAACCAAGCAAATTCGAAAAAAAGTGAAAAAGCTAAGGAGTCTCGATGCAATGTGATGCATGATGAAGGAATGGAGAATTAAAAATTGAATTAATGACTCTATCTATCTCCTACTAGACCATAAAACGACTAATTTAAATTACAAATTCAATCCAATCAATTATTTATTACGAAGTACCTAAACAGTGTATCATACGTAGGTACTTACATGTGTGCAGACAGGGCCGGCCTTAGGCATGGGCAACCCGGGCGACCGCCCGGGGCCCCGCGCTTTAGGGGGCCCCGCGCTCAAATACTTGCAGCATTGGGAACTCCACTTAAAAAGAGGTTATTTAAGGAAATCGCGAATTATTTACTTTTTAGTGTGATTTTGTCTCAAATTAGCTCAAAAATTTCGCGCTTCGCGCGACAATTGTCCTTTCTAATAACATTTTTACCCTGGTGCCCCCCCCCCTCGAAACCAAATTCTGGATACGGCCTTGTTACTGGCCCGGGGCCCCGCAAATTCTAAGGCCGGCACTGTAGTGCAGATTTAATTTAAAAGTGTCTATAAAGCCATGTAAGTCTTTTGATGATGACAATTGGCCTGCTGCATTGCATTGTTGAATAATTCTAGTAGGTATATAATCATTAATGTGAAAGAGCAATTGTTCGCACTTAATTTAACAAGTAGTTTAAGCAATAAGCACTGAGACTATTATTCATCCCGTTTATTACACCCGGAGATTACGAGGTTACAATTGCGTGCTAGAAAGCACTAAGGGTATACTAAAATATAAGTAAGGAGACTTTTTTCTACATACACTTGCACTTTAGTAATAATTATACGATACGTAGTGTGTGCAATTGTGCATGTGTATCTTTTCAAGCAAATAAAATTCTCACACACAATTTCACAGTAGAACAATAGTAGTAGCTAGTAGTGTAGTATTAAATGTGTAGTTAGTAAAGTAAGTAGTATTGTATAATATACGAGTACACATGAAAGTCTGAGAAAACCTCATTAAAATTTTTATTGCCGGAACAAGTTTCACAAAGCACGAAGAAGAGTCTTGCTTGATACTCTCTGTCTTTACCATGAGCACATCTGTCGTAAAATACTTTTATTTATATTTTATGGATATTCAAGTCACAAAAGTAATTATGATTTGGTTCTCCCATGATTTATCGACAGGTCAATGCGATATGGAAGCAGCAACTACTAAAAATTCTGAATTACTCTTTCCCATCATCATCAACATCATCAACAACATCATGATCGTTCTCACTATTATGAGCGGAATAATGGAAACAATAAGGACTTAACCTTTTACCGACAGGGCGGCACTTCACACAATCACAACAGGGTCCCTTAGTATCATCATCATCATCTTCACCATCTCCTCATCATTAAATTATCCTCATTTTTTGCGCAAAAGGCTAAACAAGACAACTAGTAGCAGAATAATAGCAGATAACACTTTGCAATTACTACGGTACTTTGTAAGTCTAAAGAATACCGCAGCCGGGCATTTTTTACACTTCTCGTGAAAGCTACGGAAAATAATTGTGACAGTTGTTGATGAAAATGATTTTCCCGACTTATTTGACACATGTGTTCTTCCTGGTGACTGCAACGAGCATTTCTTTCGTCAGTATGTATGAACCTGGTAAGTGGATTTTTTTCTAAATACATCTCTCTTTGTACACATGTACTCTAGTTTCTTGTAGTGATCATCATCGTTATCATCGCGACGACCTTATCATGTCACCAAGAATTCCATGTATTCGACACAACTGATGCGGTGATCTGTGGCACAATTAACGCTCCTATTTTCAGCAAACGTAGTACTAATTGTAATGTCAACCAAATCGTTGCCACTCGAGTCTCATTGAGATTTATGCGACTCAAAAACCTTCTGTGTAAGTAGCAAATGCAAAGTAAAAATAGTACACATTCTCAGACACGCAAGCCTTCATCTCGAGAAAATTGCTGAAGGTCTTTGTTTTTCAATGCACACACACTTGCAAATCAAGCATTGTATAGAGAAATCAGCTGATAGCAATGAATCTGAACCAGATACAGATTCACACACATAATAAGTGCATAAAACATTTATATCAGCATACTTATTACAGTATGTAGGTATAAACCTACATATCTTATAATTACACATTTACCTTGTAAATAGAAATAATAGTTTATTTATATATGTTCTGTAGTAGACTTGAGTTTTGGGAACGTGGTGAGTGTGGATTGTGGATACATACAGTTCGGAGAATGTGAGGAATGAAAACAGATGGTTGAGACCAACGTGATAAAACTCTAGTGGAGTCAATTAGCATAGTTTACTGAAAGCGTTAGGAAAGTAGGCGTTAAAAGACGCCGAAGAAGAATACACAGTCCATTAAAGAGAGACACACACAAGAGTAAATATAAAAGTAAGAAAAAAATATAAACTGCATGGGCGATCTTTCTCATCCCATTTAGCTCAGTGTTAGTACAATTGATTTGACTACTATAAAATAAATTGCCGTAAAAGCGCCGGTGACAGCAATACTTACACAGGCACAGACACATATACATATTTTCCCCATTACAATCAGGAAGCAATCTTATACAAGAATAACGTATGTATATATCTGTACACTATGTATGTATATACAACTCGAGAAACGGATATTACTCATGAGATCGTGCAAAAGAATTCAATTTTCTCATTTCCTTGCTTACTCTCCTGAATTACACAAAGTTAACAAGCAATATTTCATCGGCTAGATGAACATAGGTATATTTTCAGGGGAATTTACTATCTTTACACACTACCCACCAAATCAAGCTTGTGTGTATTAACTTCCCTTGAGATTACAGAATGGGGCAGTAATACCAGTAATAAAGTAAACTACATTACTAGTCTCGCTTTACTCCCAATGCTCTTACTTTGATCTAAAAAGTTTTCCATAAGATTCTTTCTAGCAGTCTACATAGGTATGAGATCTTTGATAATGAAGTATTTTCTATATACATGTAAACTGCTTATTAGTATTATGTAATACAAGGAGTATCTTATGTGTGTGTATGTATACATAGGTGTTCACTCTGTTCACTTATATAATATACTTAGGTATGCATATATATGTAGTCATAAAATCTCTGATGTACTTTCCCCTAATATATTTGTTCAAAATAAATAGCAGGAAGCTACCAGACTGATTGCAGCTACAACTCTTTTCTTGTCATCGCTTTTCTAGTTGTAGTCGCTACGAAATGACGGAGCCGTTATTCACAGTACAAATAGAAAAAAGTGAAGGTATTCCAGACGAGAAGATTTAGCAAGTATCACAGTCAGTGGCATGTAGCGAAGACAAGTTAAATGAAGCGTGTAACACTAAGACTTTCCTTATAATAGCACTTGTTAACCAACATTCATATTCAATTCTATGTATATTCTCTTCAGAACAGAAACTTCGTCAACTCAGCAGTCTTTGTCACAGTAAAACGAAAAATAGAATAGACTAACTACACTCATATTATTGTTATACCTAAAAAAGCTTAGAACACTGGGAAGTACTGTTTTACGTAACATTTTTTGATGCGCAATTATCTAATATGTAATATTAATTAAAATTATTTAAAAATTAATTAATATTTGTAAATGGCTTCACTTCTGTAAATGAGAAGAAAAAGACTAAAAATTGTATAAAAATGTTTGATAGTAGGTGCCTATATTGATACATTATAATTTTTATCAAGTGTATAGGTAAATAGTGTATGAAAATATCATCTTTGGTTAAGAACGTGTAGGTATGCTAAATAAATGCTACATGTGTCCTTTCCTTGTGTTGTACACAAGTACACACACATATTATAATGCGTACCTACTTAAAATAGCTGTGAATGGAAAGGAAGAGCTTTAAGTGTAATCGTACTGTATAATGTTATTACTTGAGAAAACAAATTGCAGAGACTGTGGGAATGCGTTTACAAACCGTATTTGTACTCTGTGTTTGTACACAAATAGTGAAAGACTCGTGTAACAAGTACTGTTGTGACATTAGTAGGAAGAAAGATGCAGGAAATATTCGACGATTATGGTAATGAAGTTAGAATTAGTGAAAGAAGACAATAATATTACATTACATTAGATTCACTCACAGAAAAGTGGTTTGGTTCAAATTGCCTTGGTTTGCAGTGTACGAGTAACGTCTACTGACAAATGAGAGAGCAAAGCTCGAGTTAGTCACTAAGAACATGACAAGACATTTGCATTAACCATACACTAAAAACATGTTTCGTTTTATCTCTCGCTGGTTTAAGTTTATATACACACTTTGTGTACTGTGCAGTTTATGTATATGGCATTTTAAGTTTAATCCGCTGGCAAATGTTTCTACACTCGTACTTGCGAAACTCAATTTCCCTAAACTCAACAATTTAGCCACACGCATAAAAACTTTTGCATTTTTGCAATCTCTCAGTACAATCATGTAGAAGGAAAACCTTATTTCTCGTGACAAACTGCGCTACGCCTTTCCTCAGCACTTTACATAAATATACATACATATATATAAACTGTTATGTACTGCAAAGTGTACAAATGTAAAGTTCTATGTATTTATTCTCAAACCATCTAGTAGGGCTCACCAGTTCCCCATTTCTTCTTCTTTAATCCTGAAATAGATTAATGCACTACATTGAAAGGCTCTTTCACTTTTTCTTATTTTTGTTGATAACATTGTCTTAGTTTGCCCTTTATCGTATAATCATTGACTTTGTTTCTGAGCTTTAAATAATATGCTAACTTTCTGTTTCAATTTGAAATATGGAATTTTTATACAATATAAAGCTCAGTAAGGACAATGCTACCAGATTACGATTGTACTTGTTTGCCATCTTCCTCAATATAAAAACTTTAATTATTCTTAGAAAATCTTAAGAATTCAAATTATCAATTCATTCCCCTTATGTCTCTACGACATTTTTACTATATATTAAGTTCGTATTACTTAAAATTGACAATTCTGAATCTGAATCTGTCTATGAATAATAATAAATGTACATAAAAGTAGATTTTTTGGCAGTCATTCCTACACAATAATAAAATTACATCATAAAACCTTCTACGAAATTACACCTACATTAACTTAATGAAATATTTAATCATAAAATTGAATATTAAGCCAACAATGATTGAAATTACCCTACATGAATACAATTACATAGCTGTTAATTTCAATTTTTCAAGTTTAACGTGTAAATATAAATAACATTGAAATAGATATTGCACTGGTACTGTGTAGTACAAAGTACAATCAATAATAAAACGCAGATACAGGTGCTTTTTTATGTAAAAATGAAACTACTTAATGACAAGACTTTGTTATGCTTTAATTGGAGTCTGTAGTTAATAACCTGATACTTGATTTTGTGCATTAACCATCGAGACAAGACATCAAAGCTTTACATAGAGACATAATAAGATTTTCAAAAATACTAAAGCATAGTAGCAGAGGCTATCCTGACTTGGCTGACTTGGTTCCAAATCCTAATTTTCGTCTTAAGTGGGCCCATGGTTATGTGCAAACATTAAATTTAATAATCATCATATGTTTTACACATGATATCATTTTGCTTAAACCAGAATTTGGTTTGGGGATTGCAAAATTCCAATTCTAACGCGCTTACAATCACACTCAGCGCAAATCTTTTATCTAATTTGGCCAAAAATCAACCTCAATGATTGAAGGCAATTTATGCCATTTGTGTACGGTAAAATATTGGGGATATTGGGTAGCCTGGAATAGGGGCCTTCAATAGGGGGCCCTGGGTCAATTAACCATCTTGTTCCACCGTAGTTTAGCCACTGTATAGTAGGTATACGATAATCTAGTTTTACTTCATATTATTCTGTTTTATCAGTAAATCTCGGATTTTAATGAGTATGCCTATATAAATATATTATTAATAGCTATTGTAAATCTTTGATGTAGAAATTAACTCAACATATGGTAACCACAACTTTTATAATGCTAGAAGGATGTATATGTGTGGGCGTTGTGAACCACAGAGCACGTGTAAAGACAAAGGTATTTAATATTCCAACCTACAGCTATTAGAATTTCTAAGAAAAGTATTTCTGTTTCCCATTATCCTCTTACAACTTACATAGAGTTTGTTTGTCCAATGTCTATCACTCTATCATAAATAAAGTATAACTAGCCATTTGCAATCTTTTTGCACAGGTGAGACTAACTAAAATAAGTTTACGACTGTATGCCTACTTGGAGTGAGACGCACATTGAGCTGAATATGACGCAAATCCATTTTGCAACGAACAATTGTAATAAGAGTAATGTGTTTATCATGTCCTATTTTTACTTTGCTTTCCAAGTGTCTACTCCCACTTGTAAATATAATGCGATCAAATCTGACACATTGTTTTTCTTACAGCCATGGATTGAATGCTTTTTTGCTGTTTATTACCTTGTTGTTTACAAAATACGGTATTTTTATTATTGTTGTTCTCCCGTGTCGATTTCACTGTCAAATATTTCTATATGAATGAATGTGTACTCTCATTAGCAAACACGCACATGTCGCAAGTCGCAACGTGTCCCTTTTCTTCCGCCCTCGCATTTTCCTTCAAAGTAAATAATGGATTATAAAGAAAATGGTTTAAGTAGTAATATATCTTTTAGAAAATGCAGCTTTCGAACTTGTTAGTTGATGGATTTTAGTCAGAGAGGTGCTTTAGAAAATAAGAAGCCTCATTAAGAAAAATTAATGACTACAGCCAGTGCAATTATTCCAACAAAACAAAACGAACGAGTGTGTGTGTAATAGCTTGAGAGTATACAAAGCACATTGTGACAAGCCAATTAGTTGCATATGGCATAAACGTAAAAGGGCATAGGGAATAAATAAATAAGTGAGTTTTGTAAAGGGATTATTACATTGTGACGGATTTTATTGTATGATTTCAGGTTGTTCGAAACCATTGGGGTTGATGACAGGCCAGATAGAAGATTGGCAACTTTCAGCCAGTTCTGTTCGAGACGAGCCGACTTGTCAAGTCAAATTCGCTCGCTTACATCAACCTGGATCTCAAGCGTGGTGTGCGTTAAGCACGGGTCCTGGAGAAAGTCATTGGATTCTTGTTGATCTCGGAGTGTCGACCCAAGTCAGTGGATTGTTAACTCAAGGACGGGGTGACGAATTAGAGTGGGTCACTTCTTTTACACTGGCTTTCAGTGAAGATGCCTTCAAATGGGACTTTGTTCACGATGTGTATGGAAAAAAACGAGTGAGTCACTTTTACACACGAATTTTAGAATGAACTCAATTCACTTCACTGTGATTTCATTGTCATTCATTCATTCATTCATCATTCATTTTTTATATTCACATGTACAAACATTGTCGTCGGATCCTTTGTACTTGTCACAAATGTATGAAGTATACCTACTAGTATAAATGAACTATGAACTATTTTCTGTCATTTTGTAGTACCTATCTATGTATATGGATATATTTTTGTAAAAAATCAGGGGTTTAACAATTTGAAGTAATACAATGACACTTTTCGGCTCTTCATTTATTTTCTGTGTGTGAGGTACTTTCAGATTGGTGGAATATTTTATGATCCATGCCAGAAGACTACGCTTGTCACATCTGCTTGCTGAAGGAAATATGGAAATACTTGAAAATACATTATTCTCCTATGAAAGACGAATTTCTGCAGAGATTTTCTTAATCTGAGACTGCTAGATAAGAATGAGAGCAATTTAAAGTGTCGTAAAAGTTGAATTGAGTTTAATCCTCTGAGTGAAAGATGTAAATTCAAAAAGGCCCAATGTCTGATTTCATATGGATGAGTTATATCATCAGATTTTTTACAGAGAGTATTTATTATGGTATGCTACAGTATAAAAGTGTAATACTATGGCATGATTCAACATGGGTATGTATTCAACATGATTTTATAAGGGAGCATTTGTTTCTTATGAAGTTATTCTAGTTTGAGTAATGTCGACTTTATTTGTCAGTCTGTATGGTGGATGGATTTCTGGTGTATGAGTCGAAGTCTTGTGTTGATGGGAGAGTGATGGGGAATGACGTGACACTTGAATTTGTAACAGGAATTGTTGTCGCTGATCCGACATCGAATTAGCATACTGAGAAAAGTATTATGTAAACGTTGACATGATATCGTGACAGCTACAACAGAAATCATCCAAGTCGAAAAAATAATAGAATGAAATCATGATGAATCGAAAATGGAAAGCAAAAAGTCATTGTTTGCCTTAACATGGGAATTTTCCATAGAACTGCTCGTTTGCATCCTTAAGGAATGGATTCCAGTTTGTACAATACTAGAAATGTATAGTGTGATTGTGTTAACGACCAACATGGAAAAGGCGGGGTGAAATTGAAGCCTATAGTACCTGTCTATGAATACAGGGATAATATATTTTTCCAAACTCAGTAATTTCATGCAACTTTCCTTGAACTGACTTTAACTAAATAAATAGTTCAACATACAGAAATAGAACTAGATTTATAAAAAAGCATGAACTTTTCTTGTTGTTTTACTTTCAATCTCTAAGCAAAAATGTTATATGTTTCACACACCTGTTTTCGCTTAAGAATAAAAATATCAATACATGAATGCAATGCAGCAATGTATAAATAACAAATTGCACACAAAACCCAGCAAGAATAAAAACTTATATCAAGCAAAGCTACGGAGACCTCACGAGGTTGACTAAAAGTAAAATTCACTATCCAAATGAGGATTA
>JAQFYB010007387.1:0-10897 GCA_034694085.1 Pogonognathellus longicornis
AATGATCCAGTATTTTAGCAAATATTCCCGGTGACCCAACCGACACGGTGACCCAACCGACACGGATCACCCCTACGATGATAGAATCGGTTGGCTAATAACAATAATACAATATTTATTCTGCGACTTAATAGGTTTCCCCTTCTTATGTACAAACTGTAGAGTTATTACTTCAGAGTTCAGAGAGTGATCGCCTGAGCTCTGAGGTAATTCCCCTTTTATAAAGTTTTATACTTTCTTCGACAATAGTGCATTATTATACACGAACATTATTTTTAATCAATAATCAATTTATACATTACGTTGCGTCCTTCGCTGCTGGACGTAGTAACTATATTCCTTACACCCTGGATCCATGTAAGCGGCTTACACGAAGCTGTGTGATTTTCAGCATTATTATTCAGAAAAAATATAAATTTATTTCTCATTATAACCTAGAACATTTTTACAGCCTTTTAGATAAGTTAATGGACTACTTTGTGTTAACTCTCTTAACAGTTATTACGACTGATTTTGATTTTATTGACGTGACTTTATGGTCTCTCTAATAGTTGGATTGACCATGTATCTTTCATGAGAAATTTATGAGTTGGATATTTTATATTTGCACAATGTTTTACATTTCAATTGTGAAGGTGACTTAGGCGACCAGTTGATGTCATATGCCTTTTACTTGTGTCTTAAGTGGAAAATATGACAATGGTTAGCCAAAAATATAATGTAATGAAATGGTTCGAATTTTCTAAATGTTACTTTGTAACGACTTTTCATTTGGATTTCAGTGAAAATATAGATTCAGTCTTTGAGTTTCACTCAAACAGAACTCTCTACTCAAGAACTTAATAGTTGTAATGTTTAAAAGTTGAAACAGTAACTATTGTTCTTCCGATACTTACTTGTATTTGTTTGTAAAGGTTGATTTTAAACAAGTACTTGATTGTCTCGTAGCCACCAGTGTCAATTTAAATGATATATATTTATTTATATGTATTGTATAAAGGCGATTTGTGTAAGCTATGATAGAATATTGAATTTTTGCGTTACTATTTTGTTAAAACTCTTAACTCCCGACACCCTACGTGGATTGTCTCATTTTTAGAATGTCCCAGTCATCGTCATGTTTAACGATTGATTTTCTATTGACGCACCTTTAAGTTACATACGGCTTCAAACATAGCTAAAACAAACCTCCATTTTTCTCTTTCACCAAAGTAATATTCTCTCATCAAAATTATTTATTGCTTTATTAATACATATAAACGTATATAAACAACTAGTTTGACAGCACTTTTAACTATCTACTATTGGACAAAAATAATTGATTTAATCAATATTGAATCACACATCTAATTTTCCACTTGCAATGGCCCGAATTTATTATTTATTAACAATTTTGTGGATATTTATTTACTCTCTAACAGTCGCATTTGAAGGACAATATTTAAACTTAAACCCACATTTAAAGCCATTTGAGAATTGTTTAATTAATATACTTCTTTACGAAGCAAAGGGTGATGTTGACTTCCAAGAATTTACAACACCAGTTTTATTGGTAAAATACTCAATTGGACTAATTAAATTTTATTCGTCTGAAATAGTAAAGATGTTTTGGTCTCTGGAAAATGGAACTAGGGTAGACATTGATGATCCCATAATGTCTGCACCCTATCCGTGGCAGTGCATTCTTCATTTTTATTTGTATCCTTCTTCGTGCATTGCACAATATCAGGATTTCGATTTGACAGGAATGCTTCCGAAAAATTCCCTTTGGTTTTGGAATCACTTTATGGAATCAGAACAACGTTTTCACTCCTCAAGTATATACAAAGGAGTGGACATTTCAAGAAATGAAATGTTTGTGATGCTTCTCGAAGATGACCAGGCTAGAATGAAGGATGTGGACAAATGGATCTGTAATGTCACATATTTTTACATCGGTGACAAAAATCCACCTTGGCTTGAATTTCTTCTACTGATCGATAATGGAAAGACATTTCAAATTTACATTTTAGTTGATGAAGACCGAAACTGTGAAAATGGACGAAAGAAACATATTTTGTTGGAAGGAGCATACACAAGAGAAAATTTAGATGAAATATGGAAACATCAACATCAAAAAAATATGCAAAACCCTACGCAAAGAAAATGGGTAACAAACGACAAGAGAGGCTCGAAATCAATTGGTTCAGTCATTACATCTGCAGAAATATCGTTCAAGCGATTTCATTTAAGTCGCTATGATTTAAACTTAGCATTACTGCAATCTATTATTACCAATGCAAGTTCGATTTGTATAGGTTATTATTTGACAGATTGCCCGTCATGGGTAACTGCAATTGATTTCGACAGTTCCAGATCTCACTTTTTCGTGCTGAAATATGACCACTTTCAATTCCTGACATGCGATGGGCAAATAGGACAAAATCAAATTTCTTTTTGGGACTACGTGTCGTGCTACGACATTTCATCATGGATTGCTATTCTATTGAGCTGCTTTGTAGTCAATGTCTTTGTAAAGATCGTATACCGAGTTAAGAAAATTAAAGTCAATTGGTTGACCATGATATTTCAGAGTCTGCTGGAGCAAGGAAATGCTACAGCTTTAAATTCTAAGAAAGTGGCGTGTCTGTACTTTGTATGCGGAACTTGGATCCTAATGGCAGTTGTTTTATCCAATGCCTACAAAGGATCGAATATCACGAAATTGTCAGCTCCATTGAAATTAAATACAATTACAAGTTTCAATCAATTGGTGGAATTTAATTTCTCTCTTTATTGCCCACTCCAAAGTCTCCTCAATCCATTTGAAGATGGTAATGTAAGATTGGAAAACCATTATAGAGAGACGAAGTTCTACTATACAATATGGGAAACTGGATATTTAGATAAATCTAAAAACAATGACAAAAGTACTTTGAGAAAAAACATCAACAATATTTTTTCCCTTATGACGTTTCCGGAAAATGTCATAAAATCAAATGATTTCATTATTGATGACGAACAAATTTTTAAAGGCATTTTAGGCTGCAATAAAACAGCGTTTGGCGACTGGTCTGACAATATTGACGCATTGCATTTAAGACTAAATTTATTGTATACAGGAAACCCGGGAGTTGTTAAAAGCGAAGAAAAGGTATGGACAATAACTAATGGATGGGATATTATGGGCAAAATAAATCCCATCTTGATGCTTAGCCTTAAAATCTTGCAACATTCGGGAATTGTTCAAATCTGGAATTCAGTGAGCAGCACGCGAGACTTTCATCAAAGTAAACACAATGTTTCATTGCCTCCGCGGGATGAGGCAAAGGGAATTGGCATCAACGATAACATCATTTCAATATTTTATATTTATTTTTATCTTGTTGCTATTTCCATATTTACATTTGTATTGGAAAATTTAATCAAAAGTATGATTGATGGATATTCAGAGTTCATATTTGTATTGAGATTTTGGGACTTCAATGAATTTAGTCTATGTAAACGCTCATGCAAATGTTGAAAAAGCGAGGCGTTCTATATGGTTGTCATTTGACCGAAAAACAAGTAATTACATTACCAAAATATTTTGAAGATAATCTATAAGGGCGTTGAATTATTATTATATTATAAGTATATTATAAGAACTGAAATTTAAACGTTTTTAATCTTATCTTTTTTGCAGTGTTTATGATTTTTGTAATTTTCAATAACAAAAAATACAATAATAAATGAGTAAATTATAAATATATTACAAGTACTAGAAATAATATGAAGATGTTATGTGTATTTTGCAAATCAGAAATTAGTTAACCCGCGAAACACCCACTGGACCACATTTGTGGTTTTTCAATTATGATTCAAAATATTTCAATGTTCCCTGTGACCTATTTACCTGGGATTTTTTGTATGTGTCACAAAATGTTGGATTTGCATGATAAAGTTTGTTTGAAGTTTTTACGTCAAAATCTGATTTTTTAAAAATTGAAAATGATTTTCTGCTCATGTATTTACTCCTACACCACATTTGTGGTCCTTATCCAGGGTTTCGTACTATACAAACCACATTTGTGGTCCTTCAGTGTTACTTGTGGCTCTGGTTTATTTAGTGGACCACATTTGTAGTAATTCAATATAACTTACATGTTTTGTGATATAAAACTTATAAAAGGGCATCAGTTAATCCATTTTCTTATTTATTGTAAATTATAATTATTTAATATAAACTTTGCTGATTTCGAAACCCTAGGACCACAAATGTGGTGTTGGAAAATTACATGGGACCACAAATGTGGTCCTTGGGTATACAATGTGGATTTTTGTAGTGGGTGTTTCGCAGGTTAAGGAAAGTAAATGTCATAATACATTTTCCTCCAAAAAATGATAATTTCCTTTAAAGTCATGTAGATGTATTAGTTAAAAAAGTGTCTAAAAAGTATTCCTTGTTTGCTCAGCATGTTATAAACACTTACCTGGAATAAAAGAAAGGTTAGTAAAATCATAATAAGTTTTAAAAATATATCAATATTACCGGGTGACCCATTAGTTAATAAAAATGAAGTTTGGGTTGCTCCTACTCGCCAATTAGGGAAGGGATATGTATATATAAGGTATACATACTAAAAGATTACCTAACCGATTGGCATTTAGAAAAAAATATATTAATGTTTTAGACCTAGTGGTTGTTGAAATATTAGGGTTTTTATAAACCAACATATAAAAACTTTCTTTACCTACATGAAAATAAACATCAAATACCACTGAAACATTGACAATTACGGCTATTAATATTTGGGACTATTTCGAATTTGGGCTCGGCCCTTCTCAACTCAATAGAAAGCTGGTAACGGTGAATTACCAACCTTGATGCTCTCTTAGAATGTGACGGAGGAATGGCCTGAAATTCTTCAATAATGGCTTTCCTCAGTTGTTCGAGAGTCTTGGGATTGCGACTGTAAACTTTGGATTTTGAAGACCCTCCACAATCAAAAATCGCATGGAGACAGTTCAGGAGGCCTTGGCGGCCAAGCTTTTGTTCCGTCCCGTTTAGATTAAACGAAAAGAATACCTAGTCGAGTATTATAGAAAATTATTTATTTCAAATTATAAATGCTGTCCGCATATTTTTAAACCACAACATCACCGCCAGAGTTCGCCTTGCCACTGGCAACGAGCAAAATGGCAAGGGAAAAACACGGCCACAATCGCAAAAACGGCAAGCAAAATTTTGCTTGACACTGGCAAAAATGACAAAAACTAAAAATATGTAAAAATGGGGCGCACTGAGGCTTTAGTATTGTAGGAAAACGACACGAATGTTTAAATTGACGTTTCTGAGTAGACAAACTGTATTCCAATTATACTTTTTGATATGATGTAGAATGTGTCAAAGTCCGCACACGCAAAGACAGCCAATTTAAGTAGATATCAATGAAAAGGGTGCAAAATTTGTACTTAGCCCGAAAAGAGCGGAAAAATGAGTTGTTTGGATGATATAGAAAATTTTTACCGATGAAGAGCATTGAATGAAGGTGAATTTCAGACAGAAACAATTTTTGTCTATCACTAAGAGGAAGTGACAATGGAAAAAAACATGGCTAGCGTAACCTGGAATAGTTTTTGCTTTTGTATTACATTCTCTAATTAAATCTAAGAGAATGAAATGCAATAAACATGCACACACACCAATATTGGAAAAAGACCGATGTAACTACAAAATGAAAATTATTTGAAATTAGCGCTCTTACTTGAATATTTTCCGTTTTTGCCATTTTTGGCCATTTTTGCCACTTTTGGCCACTTTTGGCCATTTTTGCCAATTTTGGCGGCCGGCAAGCGAAAATCATTTGTGGCCGGCAAATAGCGAACTCTGATCACCGCAACCATTGAGTCTAAAACATTCGTGCATTTTTTTTCCTTAAAGACAATCGGTTAGGGAAGTGTTTGGTATGCATGTACTATATACCCCTTCCCCAGTTTAGGAGTAGGAGCATTCCAAACTTCATTTTCCTTATATAATGGGCCACGTTCTATGAGAAAAGGTAAGCATTGACACATGTGTGAGTTTGTAACATGTTTATTAATTAGAACCAGGGTTCGCCTATTTCGCGTTTTTGAATAATTTTACGCGCGTAATGCGAAAAATGCGAAAAATGCGTTTATATGCGAAGTATGCGATAAAGTATTACAGTGCTGCGAATGCTGGCGCGTCCATTTGAATCAAACGTGCTATCTATATTATTATTGTTTTTTTTATTCTGCAGTTCTACATTCTGGACTCTAGACAATTCAATTATTCATCAAAATTCATTATATGCATGAATGAAAGACGATAATTTGTATTAGTAGAAATTATCTATGTCTATTGCAGGGCCGTAACAAGCCTGTCCCGGCCGTGAGGAACAGTGAGCAGCTATGGGTATTGAAGAACCCTTGCAGATTAAATGCCGAAAACACCATTGATGCTTAAATCTATGGAGTTTCTCAAATCACTGATCACTGTATAAGCCTTAATGACATTGCAAATAGGACACGCTGTACATTGAAGCTACAGAAAAATTAAGCAAGTTAGGGGCCAAAATTAGTATGAGATACATCAAATTCTCGCGTAGCGCAAAATTTGTAGCAAATTTGCCCCAAATTTAGGCCACAATTAATGGAATCTGCATTAAAATCGCGCGTAGCGCGAAAAAAGTTTGGGCGTTTTTGCATACTCACGGCAAAAAAACCTCGATATTTTATTTTGGGAGAAACCTACTAAGATTCAAGGTTCTTTACTCAACTAACGATGGGGTCCATAACGGAAAAATTAAAACTGATGAGATCACTGTGATTATTATTACATTTTGATAGACCACTCATCCTTGCGATCCCGGCCGTTTGTGTCCCGGCCGTGAGGACGTTCCTCACCCCCCTCCCCATCGTTACGGTACTGGTCTATTGAATGCACATTTTTATTTTTCAATTTCAATCAAAAGTTGAGCCAGTGCCAATCAACTTTGAGCCAGCTTCAAATGCTCCAATCATCCTTGAGGCATGAATATAATGAATGTAATCAATTTATCTTTAACTATAGTTTAATTACTTTTTTCCATATTGGTGGTAAATGTATTATCATATATTATAAATGATTTATTTATAAGAATCAGCTTCTTAAAAAATTGAACTTTGAATGAAATTTCAATAGGTAACTTATTTTCAAATTAGTTAACAAATCGTCATTAGCATAATTTGAACATGACCTTCAAAACCAAAGACAATACTTCAATAAAAAAATTCAAGTCGTTCAATGGTAACAATTTAATGCAGAATTATTGTAAAGTAATACGTCAATATTTTCTTCCCTTACATTTTATCCAGCAACATTTCACGTGTAATGCTCACCACCAGAAAAAGCAAATATGCATGCTGTAATTCGTAACATTTACACAATATTTTTGGGATAAAATATTATTAGAAACTTTTTCTAGGGCTGAACAAAGACAAACGCAGTTAGATTTATGAAATAATAATTTTCAGCCTTGGAAATTATTTCTAAGAATATTTTTAACCTAAAAAATGTTATGTAAATAAAAATTTCACTCATTCAATATCATTGTGCTCCGGTTTAATGCACCTGGCTTTTTTATGTATAATGCACATCCGAGTTCATCAATAAATTTACCGAATATTTAAACCAAGAATAATCAACCCATAATGAATTCCACTCTGATAAATGCTAATTACTTTTTCAGCAATATATATAGGTACCTAAGTACGTATATAAATATATTATTTCTATCAATTATTTTGTATTTTAATACTAAGTATTCATAATTATTTTTGTAAACATATTTTTGGGTTTACCGTGAATATTAGCAACTGTTAGGTAATCAATTGAATAATTCAACGATGTTCCCGTGATTGAAATTTCAATGTATTTTATGCAAGGAAATACGAGCATTTCGTTAACAATATAATAGTCTCGTTGAGCAATCGGACGAAAGGAAACTAATTAATAATTTATGTATGCAATCATCCAGTTTTCCTATTATGCGTTGTTATTTAATTTTGAGGTAAATTGGTAGGCAATGAAATTGCAGATGCTGTATTTAATACTTCATAATAGCAAATGTTCGTTATGAAACCTTGCAGACAGCATAATATGTATCAAAAACACGGATTGCATGTTCCTTCTTAGGAGAACATGAATATTTAAGCATGTCCTTACTTTTTAATCGTAAGTAGTTTAAGTACAAATCTCTCTCACAAACTTTGGTCACCAATAGGTTTATTCACAAACCAGCACTAACGCGACTATCTACATTATGATGTATTACCCTAATTTCAGTGAGACAGAAACATTTCTTTTGATTGCACTCGTTTCCGGATTCGCAATTGTTATCGTAAGTATTTTCAAATGAACGACGTACTCTATCCTTGTTATAATTCTTACACTAAGAAATACATTGGCAGATAAATAAAAATACTAAAGGTGCTCCTGCTCCGTAATACTAATCTTTAGAATAAAAGCGTTCGACTAAATACATATTTTCTTTTTAATCATTTGACTGCTTTTCGAACTAAAGCTAAGAGCATCTCATTTTGACTACTTTGTGTTGGTCTGTTATGTTCTTTGACCAGTGTAGCTTTGATTATTCTTATGAGCATTAACCTGTTTCACGATTAACCTTTGACCGTTTTGGTTTTGAACGATTTACCCGGCTACTGTCTTTTTAAACCGACATCGTTACAATAAGAAAAAATAAATATTTCCTATTCTATGTATAGAAGTTTTTACTGAGGCTCATATATCATTGTAAAAGAATTTGAACTGCAAAAATTAATTTGTTGTAATTAGTAATTATTTGTGGATATTTATTTTTATAGGCCGCTGTCGGTGTACTTACTTATCACCTCACAGGCTGCTGTAAAACGTGCAAAAAGATTTATCCCCAGGAAGGACCTTCTAACGGTTTGTTTTAATTTAAAATAAAACTATTTTACTGTGAATTATTTGCTTATGATGAACATATTGAATGTATTTTCAGAAATTATAAGAATATGTGGCAAGTGTGGAAAACTCCGCGATGTATTTGGCACTGGACATTATCATTGCATTGTTAATTCCACTATACCCTACCATCCAACCGTACCCAACCGTTTGATTGAAGTGAACTTTCTAAAAAGATGATACGAAATTTTCAACTCAAGGACAGAATAAATACAATGTCCATAAAAGACACCAAATTGTATTATCTGATAAACGTAATTATTATTTTTGCTTTACGCATCACAGAAAAAAGTGTAAAAGTGTCCCATGGCAACATATAAGTAGTTAAACTCACTCGATGGACTTCCAAACTGATTGTGGGGGAGGACAATAAATAACAAGGTGTCGAAATAGTGTTATAAATATCAAATGGAAACAACATTTTTAATAGATTGAGTTCAAGTCTGAATTGTAGAATATAGAAAATCATTGTCAGCTTTGTTTTGCAAGGGATATGATATGATATTTATTTATTTCTATATATAATATTTTTCATTTATTTTACTTTGCTAAATATATAATTTATTATTGTGAAAACCCGAATATAGCATGATCCGTTGAAATATGCAGTACGAAAGTTTATATTTGGGTATATAGGATAATCATGTAATTCAGTAATGATCATAATTCAGCTTCAATCATACAACGCGGCGGAACTTTAATAAAATCACTTTTTGAAAAACCTGGAAAATTGTAGAGAAAATTATTTTTATGATAAGAATAGGACATTAAGCTTCTAACAAAGAAATGGTCGTACGATATTGTGATTTGTACAATAATATGATAAATACTCAAAAGTGAGTTTAGCAAATTAAGCCGAAACTTTCATTCACAATTTTCAAATCAAAAGTTTTTTTGCAAATAATAATTTTCAAAGATAAAGTATCTACGATAGTAAAGAATCTGGAGCTAAACAAGCTTCTTGTATCTTGTATCTGAAAAATAAAGTATCTTGCTCAACCCTGTCAATTGGGTGAAACGGGTTAAAAACATCGAATTTAACCAATTTTTCGTCTTTATTAAATTTTGACCAACGTACAACTCGAAAATTAAAGTTACCAAAATAAAGTTTTAGTAAATTTTTGAAAATTATATTTTAAAATCCTCATCGTGGGTCGATGTACATTATTAGTTGTGCTTCGGGGTTCATCGATTCAACAATCTTACTCTGGGAATATGCAGCATAGTAAGTTTAATTTTTTAGCTCCAGCCTATTCTATAAATATTTTTCAACGGTCTGTACAGATTCTATGGACTAAAAGGTGTTTTTCATGTCGTAGTTCTCAGTTTTTTAATAGTGTAAGGTATTATTGTTCATTTCAGTACTGTAATTTGCTTACTACTAATTTTGCTTATTAATTGACAGACAGTGTATTGCCATTTATGTACTTTCTAATACTACTATAACTGCAGTTTTTGTCCGTGTTCTCTATAGGCTATAAAAATACAGCAGGTTATCAAATGGAAGAAATTTGTCGCGCTACGAGCGAATTTTATGTTTACTAAAAAATGGTAAAATTAGCACATATACACCTCATGCTTTCAGTTTGCCCCCCGAAACCAATCCTGACTACACCTCTCGGCCTCTGATGCAATACACAAGATTTGCTGAACCAATAACAACTAGAAAGTGAAGGAGCGAATTTGAATAGTAGGCGACAGGGATACTGGAATGAAAATTTATGTAAGCCCTAATTTAATTTTGCCATTAAAATTTTGATTAATTAGTTGCTGATTTAAATTTGAATTAACTAGTTTCACAAATCCAAAAAGGCATGTCATTTGCTGCAAATGGTAAAACATCGAAAAGACTATCTACTTATATATTAGCATTGAAGGATTAGTGAAATACATGTAAAACAGGACACATCGTTTATGTCTAAGATC
>JAQFYB010007388.1:0-10895 GCA_034694085.1 Pogonognathellus longicornis
TTATGTAGCATGTTAAGCGTAAACTGAAAATAATATTTTATGGCCTTACTTTATAAATAGCTACATAGAATTGGCATTAATTACTAATATACAAATATACTTAAGAAACAGATTAAACTTTGTAGTTAAGAATCAGAAGTGTATTAAATCTTGAGTCAGTTTTTAAAACGAAGAATGAATGTAAAATGTTCTTTTCTTTGTGAATGCAAAACTGGTTTGATTTTCTTTTCGTCTGCCCAATGAACGCATTATTCACTGACAAGTACTAATCTGAAGCAACTTTTCGCAAGTAAAATATAGATACAGTAACATTTCGTTTGTGGTTTAGTCCTTACTGTTGTTGCCTGTTAAAATATTACGTTGCACATTACGTGGGTTGCTTGGTGGATGTTATGTAGACTATAGGATGATAGTTGAGTACAAAAGTACAAGCTTTTAACAGGGATCAAGTTGCATGCTAAAATAAGAACTGGGTATGTTGTAAGTAGTGGTACATTCTGATAATTCATTTTCATTTCTATGTGTATAAAATGTATATGCATTTTACCTGTTATTTTATTAAGCACTATATAATATGGATACTGTGAAACACGATTCACAGTAAAAATTGGGTTTTCCACATTACTCGCTTGAGTACAACGATGAAAGTCAATATTGTTCCTATTCCTTGTACATCCATCTGATCTTCAGATTTTTGTAGTGTATACACCACAGTGTTACACTTTTACACATACTGACAAACCATACAGTACAGTATCACAAAGCATGAAAATTTATCAGGGTTGCCCATATATCATCGCATGATCCTTTAAAATGATGTTTATGTAAGTAAGTATTTACGTTCCAGTGTATGCTCGTGAAACGGAATCTCCGTGTACTACTAATGTACGGCTACAAAAATGCGAAAATTCTTCTCAAGCCCCGTAAGAGCTAAAATTGCATTGTAAATAAATGAAGAAACATTCGCAGGCCCAGCAGTAGCAATTTGCAATAGTTCTTTAAGTGAATTGCATAGAGCATAGAGCAATGTAGGTATAAACACTTTTAATGTTATTAGTAACAACTACAATATAATAATAATATTATTACTCCAACTTAGCTTTGGTATACATACAGACAAAATGCAACACACAAGGTGCAATTTAATAACTACGTCTTCCTGTAGTTTTAAAGGATGTAAATGAACTCGCATGATTCACGATAGGAATTTCTAATGAAGTTTTTGCGGTATCTACCCTGTTCTCTCTGCAGGTAGGCTGTGCTGACTGGTGCCGGTCTTTATTAGTATTAGTGTTAAATTAGTATTTAGTTTTACAAGAATTGCAGTAGTGCCTCGTTGAAAATCAGTGTTATGTTGCGTAATAGCATTACGTAATGTTGACACTGTAATACAATGTAAGTAAAAAGGGAAGTAGCTAAATCGTAAATAGGAGAACGTTACTATATAACAGGCAAATATTGATGGACATTCCTACAAACTATGATCTAGCATGCAGATAGCAATATTACGTGTATGTGTATGAGTGTATGAGTGTATGTATAGTGTAATAAATAACAATGTTACAAAGACATAATGCAAAGTGTTGGCGATGGCATGGTAGTATAGTGTGGTAGTAGAGTGCTGAGAGAATTGAATTCTTACTTGAACAGAGTCAAAACTTGTTCGTTTTGTGTTTGGTTTGGTGGTGGTTTGTTGTTTGTTTGTGGAAAGTAAACTACGTATGAAAATTGCACCGCCTACATATCGGTACTTTCTTTAGATAGTTTAAGTTCACTTATTATTTACAACTATACAACACTACTGCTCTTTTGGTTATTAATACCGCAATCACTCTATACTACTACTTCCCTCCATACAAAGAGATTTCAATTGCACCGTCAGTCTCAAAGACACACAACTCTGCTTACTTGTTAGATATGCACATGCACTCAAACATAAGTACACAAAATATTACCTATAAAAGCTTTACACGAATCACTCAACATGTAACATTGTAATTTGTAGTTGTTGAATGTTTAACCTAACAATGGGTTGTGGAGTAATTTCAAAGAAACAGAATCCAATGCAATAATCATACTACAAAGGCACAGACAGACACAGTACATACATAAGCGAGAATTAAAATAATTTGCAAAAGAACGGAACCAACGGCTCTTCTATAAATTACTTTCAGGTTACGTGTATGAAATATTTATGAGACAGTAGTGTAATATACTCATACTATACATACGCAATTTCATACACAGACTGTAATAATGATAATGGTAATAATATACATACCTAATATAATTTACACTACAAGCGATTACACATTACATTACATACTACACAGCATAATTGTTACTTTGCAATGGCATGCCTCGTGCTAATACGATGTAATACTTTAGTTCGATTTGCTTTGTATAATATTTGTATGTAATAATTACATGTTTTACTGTTTAAAGAGACGAAAAAGGAGCTATTGTGTATACAAGAAAGAAGTATGACATGGACATGACCATTGGGATGGGAGTTTATCAAATGCACTCTTGTGTATAGATATTACATTAATTTTCCAGAATGACATAAATAGTAGAAAGATATTTTTTATGATTTCCGCTCTGATTATTGTCCTCACGCATTTATAAAATGATAAATTGGATAAACAGCAAACTAATTTATTACAGCAGTAATCAGTAGATTTATTGCTGTAATACTTATACTACAAATATTTGACATTCAATTTTAACGTTGTGGATCTAGTTCCTACAAAATGCTTGTCAACCATGCAGACAATAGTAGTATAGGCAGTCACATTTATATTTGCGGTAGTATATATTTATTATTGCAACTATAAATACAGTGATTATATAATATTGGAATACCATAAAGACACAAGAGTTCTTGTCTCGATAATGTTGATAAACGGTAATTACCATTAGGTTTTGTTAGTCAGGTAATGTCAATTGCATTCCAATTAAATAATTAGCAAGACATGATATCATCAAGACTATAACAATTTAAGAAAAATTAGTTAATCAAAATAATTTGGCCGATTGCGATTTTGCAGCAGCAAATAAAGAATAATATAATCTTTTGTACATTGAGGCTTAAAAAGGTTCAAGGTAATTCATCAATAATTGAGATACAGTCGATTATGTAATAGGTGGGAAGAAATTCATTAAAAATGTAAGTAAAGTTAATAACGTAAGGTAACTACAAAATGCTGATAGTCTAACCAAGTTGATACATAGACGATTTATGAGGTGTTAAATAATTCGTAGATGGTAGAAAAGAGGCTGTCCTATCCACCCTTTTGAAAATACAGCATTTGCTGGACTTGCTGATGACGGGCACGGACCTTCGCTTTCGCAGCTTTGTTTTTATATAACCAAGTACGGCAATCTATAAAATATTTAAAAAAAAAGCTTTACACTTTAATTTACTTTCGTTGTCAAAAATGTTTCTGGAGAACTTGTCTTAATATTTATGATAAGGGTTTATATAACAGTATACAATGCTATACCTTTTTTATAATCCTGGTTTATCAATGAGTGATAAGCTGGATCGACGCAGCCAGAAACGTAGAGTGGGTCAGGAGTTCGTGTGTAGTTCACGCTTAAGTTCAAGGCTGATGGTCTTTCATCAGGGACCCAATCGTCATCAGAAACTAAAAAATGATTAACAACTTTACAATCATTATAACGATATTAAAATGTATTCCTCCCTGTTGCCTCAACACAATTATACCTTCCTCTAAGATGCTAACTTTTTTTGGCTTAGCAAACAAGTTGACTTTTCCAGAGAAATGGCCCCTGTTTCTAATTGAGTCACCTTGTCCACCATAAGGCGACGGACGTCCACCACCAAGAGACATTGACCTCATGCTCTCGAATAAATTTTTCATTACAGTATTGTTTACGCTGGGGGTGTTCATTTTACTAATGAAACACTACTCTTGTCTCAATTTAATTAGTACTTTATCAGTGTAATCAGTGTAAAATGCAACACTAAAACAATCCACAATCGTACTGGAGTACAATCGTATCTTAAATGAACACTGCATGCAATAACACAACACGAATGCGCTACAAATGTTACAGAACCTAAGTCTTAATCATCTCTACCAAGTGATAAAGATTATTTTATAATACAATATTCCTTGAAATCATTCGTCTTGCAAACGTAGCTATATCAACAAAAACAAAGACTAATTAAGTTTTTGAAATCATGGGTTTGATTATCGTGGAAAGGGGAACTTATCCTCATTGCATTAAAAATACTTATGTATAACTTTTTAATTCTCTCTCCTTCACATATATCAGATTACATTATGAATTTCTTACGTTCGCCGTTCATGAGATTGATGTTTTATACATGTGTTTTCTGAAAAACTCAGAAAACGAAACTACATACCTAATGATTCGACAAATAGGATAGTAATTCGTATTCTGAAGAGATCTGACAGGATTTTGCATACCTAATCACATGTATAGTTACGTTAAATGATGTGTTAATTTGCTGTATTATTTTGCTTTCTTTTAAATTCTGGCAATATATAATGTACAAAACAGGGCCGTATTTAAGATTCCATTCGAGAGGGACAAAATATAAAAATAATGTACATACAATTTATTATCGCGCGTAGCGCATATGAGCTATTTTAGGTCAAAATCAATCTAAGCGAAAAATTTAGCGATTTTTGCTTTTTTTTGGTACAATAACCGTTTTGGGGGATTATTTCGGTGAGGGGGGGGGGGGGAATGCCCCAACCCTCTCAAAAGAGCCTTGGTACAAAATTATAATGTATGCGGGCAAAGTGCCCGTGCATTTGGGCAATCACATTCAAATGGTGTTAGTGGCGATTATTAATTAATAATTGAAAATTCCTCCAGTTGATCTGGGAAATAATTTAAATAATTAATCCTAGTTGGAGATTTCTACATAACGTAATTTTTATATTGATATGAAGTTAAAGATTGAGGATTGATATCCAGATCTTGGAATGCACATCTGTTTCAACCGTTATATTTCAAAGCTAACTACCTGAATCAAAACCATCTAAGGGCAGCATTTTTTGGCTCTCATGATCACTCCTTTGCAATTGCACATCGGATCCATTAAGTTTTTCAAAAAGGTTTTCACATGTCTCTGAGGGATTGAGAAACACGTTTCTTGGAATTTCCGATACATTTAGAGAAGTTTGCGTAAATGCATTATCTGCATTTCCCGATTCGCCATTATTACTGGGGCACCTAGATCCTAAATGGATATTTTGTGCACTGGGAGTGTTAAGACCCATTTCCTCCTGGTAATTTCCACGACATGCTTGTGACTGGTATAACTGACCGATTGAATTTTGATGAGAGCGTTGAGAAGCGACCATTTCAATTCGTTCCATCCGACTCAAATCTGTAGCTCCTTCTCGGTCATTACAGAGGCTTCTTGAATTATATAGAACTTCCGTAACATTCCCCTGAGGTGGACTGGATTTGTACGAGAAGGCTGAAAATAAATCTAAAAATGTCACAATTTTATTTTCTTTCCAAATGTTAAATGAATTAATATGAATCATGAACATTGAACACGAACATTATTGTAACCAAAATACAATCAACAATATATAACTAAACAAAGGCATACTTACATAGATTTGATACACAATTGAAAAATCTAACTTATTTTTGCCCACATTCATACAAACTCACCCGGACAGATTCCGGTGTTGGAATTTTGATTCTCCTGGCCCTCCCCGGTGTTTAAGATCGTCATCCTGTTATTCAATTCACTTTGGGCTACTACAAACGGGTTATTATCTAATGTATCCGCCCAAACAACCTGAAGATATAAAAACACTTTTATGTATTTAGAAAATATTGTCCCCACAAACTACAAACAAACTGGTTTGAAATTTTCCTTTAGTAATTCTTTTTAGATTTAACTTGGTTTAAGTAAAATACAGACACATTATACATAAACAAAAATATCCCGACTTCTTAGCCCGGGAGCTAGTAACCTTAAAGATTACTAGCTCCCGGGCTAAAAAATGAGCTTCTTTTATCGAGTAAAGTCTCTTTTACGCTGTGCGTAACCAGCCGGCGTTGCTGTCGGGAAAATGTAAATTTTTCCCGTCTACTCCATAGGGCATAGGGATTTGATACGAAATGTCGTAACGTGAAGCATGTGTATGTAAATGTAAAAAATGCATGTAAATTAATGTAAATATTAAATATAGTATGTAAATGACGAAAAATGTGGTAGTGTCAACAAAAATAGTTATTTAATAATAACTCGAATATTATATAATTTAAACATGTTTTTCCTTTTTCTCACAAAAATTTGTTAAGTATACCTTGAGTCTAGTAATTCTACCATATTTTGTTCATCAATAAATGATTCCTGCTATATACCAAAAACCAAACACCAAGATGATTAAAAGACAACGTAACCCAATTTCCAAATCTAAGGATTTCCCAATCATGAGTTTGGAAATCCTTAAACACCTTTGTATATACGTATTATATGTGTGGATTTTTAAGAAATGGGACCTTGTGTGTTATTAGCTTTTTGTTGTTATAAAAAAAGCAGATACGATTTTCTAAAAATAAAATGAAAAAATTAAATCAATAGAAAGTATTTTTAAAAATTCGGAAAAATCTTCAATTGCAAACAAATGAAAAGTATATATTACGTATATACAAAGGTGTTTAAGGATTTCCAAATTCATGATTTGGAAATCTTTAGGTTTGGAAATTGGTTTGCGTTGTCTTTCAATAATCTTGGTGGTTGATATAAAGCAGGAATCATTTATTAATGAACTGTCACAAACACAATATGGTAGAATTACTAGACTCAGTATACTTAACAACTTATTGTGAGAAAAATGAAAAACATGTTTAACATTATTATATAATATTCGATACTGATGAAATGAATGATAAAAAAGTTATCGTGCCACCAAGCCACATAGTTGTAAAGGAAATGAGCAAAAGATAAGAATATTTATAATACACAATTACAGAGACAATTTTCATTTTATGAATCTTTGCGTAAGCATTGCGCTTGGATCAGGGGGTGTAAGTTAACTAACAGGCTATCATAGATCTTTATAATATAATGTAGGTAATTAAGTTTATATCTAGCACCTAATATTTAATATTTCTAATTGCGAAATTTTTTCGGCATGAAAAGTTCTTACATGGTGTCCATTGGCTTTAATGTTAGCATTTGTAAGATTTTGAATGACTGATTTTGAGAACTCGTTATCTTCGATATGCCCTGCAGCAAGAGGTTCCGATTCCACGGGAATTATCGGAGCATGCTCGGGATTTCTTGTGGTTGTGTTTTCCTTCTCATGATTCCGGGGAGGAATCAGTTCCAGCGAGTTTTTTGTACTTAGTAATTTTCTCCCAATCCCCAAATTGGCTAAATCATCTTCATCAGGGAATTCCGGATATGGAGTGTTTACATCATCTGAATTGTCGAATGACATATTAGTAGTAATAGCTGGGGTAACTGAGCCATTTTCTACGGTTGACAAGCTGCTATCTCCTGAAACATTTTGGTCTTGAGGTGTCAGATTTGGGTCTCTTAATGGAACATCGGGAGAACTGGTATTAGTTTCTCTTGCGTCAGTTGCAATATCCGAAGTTTCCACAGTAAGCTCATCATCATCGATAAACTGTTGAAGTGGTTCTTCCGGGGAGCTCATTTTGCTTTATCTTTTTTATAGCGTATAGGCTCTAGGTACAAGTATGAATATTTTCTATTATAAGGGACTTAAGGGACGAAATTGTGTATCAAAGATCTGGACTGCTTTCTAAAAATCTATGTTCTCATGCGAGTACGTTTGTTTCAAGAGTAATCATGCAGATTTCGGAGAGAAATGACAAATTGTCTTCCGGTTCTTACTTAAAATTTTGATTCGTAGAGTGAACACCTGTATTACATGGTGAATCTTACATGCATCTTATATAAATTACAATTATAAAATATTGAAGAAATGAATTTATTCATTATGCAATTTTACATTCAACTTATTCTGAAAAGTCAATAGACATATGACTATAAATGAAAAGAATAAATGAAAGAACGCAAAGGAACCGTTGTTCTTTCCAAGGCAACATTTCAATGTTAAACTTTGTCAAATAAAGGGCCATGCCTGTTGTCCCTGTGATATTTCAATTTCATCTGGGTCATGATGTGATATGCAGATCTGCATTTGTAGCATGCTTTTGACTTACATAAATATACACATCTCCCACAAGTCGTTGCTTTTTAAAAAGTTTCTTCATTGAAACAAGAAGTAAAAATGAATCAATTCTACAATCGCTGAAATTTTATTTGAATAGTTTGCTAAAAAATATGTTACATTTGCATACAAAAATTCACTATGACACATCGAACAAGTAAATCAAAAGACCTTAGTTCAATTTACATTTAGAAGTATTTCTAATTGTTATTAATATTAATGAGTTATAAATGCATTGTTGCAAGACTTGTATAAAAGTAGGTACTCTACAGGTACAACATATTAATTTATGGTAAGTTCATATATATTTAGGTAGGTATAGGTATGTTGTCTTATGGCCATGCAAGGTCAGTCAGACGCAGCGCAAGTTAATTAGGAATTACTTGAGTTTTTCGCTTCCTAATGCCATAAGCTCATTTATTTGTGGTTGAGCAACTGTTACGTAAACTGCACTATGACAATTTCATTTTGAACAGGTGTATCAATAATTACAAGTACAAAGAAAATAGATGATTACATAATATTAATGATATTAATGAATGAAGGGAAGTACACAGAGCATTGAGCATCACAACTCAGGTTAAAAAGCGTAGCACGAAGATAAAGTCATTTATTTGGCTGTGGAGTAGAGTGAAGATGATAAGGATTCAAAGGATGCATTTCAGTGAACTCGAGTAACTTCGCTCTCTTCCTTATCCTAATATTTCATAATAACAATATTAATGTAACTCACATACAGAGTTTAGAACATCAGTCTTATCTTTTTTATTCCTACGCTTTATAATCTGTACTTTACAAGCTTTTTTCTATATATAAATACCTACATACATACATACCACACACATACACATAATACACAGTGTACTGTTTATTTTATACCTACGTGTTACATAACATTGTTACATAGAAGCATATTAGACACTATCTTGTATGATTTCTTAAATATGTACTGTACACAATCACATATTGTGTTATTGTGTTATGTATATGTAGGTATCTAGTAATCTTTCATACTAGAAAAGTGTATTGTGTATGTATATTTTATATACTTACGCAGAGTTGTTGTAAAATATTGCCTGTAAGTATAACCCAGGCAGGTAAGTGCATTAAGCTGGGTATAAATAAAAAAGAATAAAATTCGTATGAAAATGCAGCAGATCTACAAAAGTTAAACTTGTGCTACGGTACCAAGTAATAAGAATGAAATGTGTGCAAAAGAGGAAGCAGCAGGCGGATTATTACCTTCGTTTAAGGTTTCACAACTAAAACTATTACACACGTTGTGCTGCCACACAACTGTTGCACATTCATCCCATTCTGTGCTCTTTGCTTAACTTACTACTGCTCCGCTAATCTTTTCAGGTCAACAGATTCATCATCTTTTTATTTCCTCTATGATTATTACTATCATTACTACAAAAACCAAGTTTAAGGCACTGAAGCTGGGTCTGTCTGTGAATTACTGCTTTGATGTATCATCTACTAACATGCACAACACTTATGCAGTTTTACCATAAACAGTTTAAATCCGTCAGACAGTTAATTCCCATTTTAATTCTTTACCGTAGTGTAATAGCCCAGGCTCTCTCACGAGTGACGTATATTTCGTTCTTGCATGCACTTTGTATAATCATCAACGAATATTTTAACATTGTCTTAATCTTTAACCACCATTTTAACACTGGCAGGACCCGTTGCCGAAATTTAATGACAAGTGATACAGGTTAACAGGTTTTCATTGTACACAAAGTTACTCATAAAATAGTTTATGAATCCCAAGTAGCATAATAATAACCAAGTAGTATACGTATACGCTATTAGAAGAATTGTATCTGGAAAAAATTGTTTATTTAATACCCGAATTATTTATAGCAGCTTATGTGTAATTAGAATTTTCTTCATATTATTCAATATGGATCACATTGAATATTATTAATGCGATAATTAGGTGGATCAATTGTATGTTATGGAATGAGTAAATTACTTTAAATTGTATTTCATAATAGACCATAAGAATTTTTTTGTAACTACTATATGCATTGAGGTACATTAGTATTCTAGTAGTTTACATTACATTATGTCGAAAATTAAAAAATTGAAATTGTCATTGAGAATTGAGTTCAGAAATGTAAAAGGTTGCAAGTAAAAGGTTAGCGAAGAATTTCGTTGTAGTTGTGGTATTCATGTGGTAAGAATCATTGCACTTGTTCTGCACGGGTACAAAAAGCACAAGGGAGATTGTTGTAGGTGTGGTTGTGCATAAGTTCTAAATGTAAGATAGTTTTTTGTTTACTTACTGCTGGCGACTTTGTGAAGAAGCCCCAAGGAGTTGAGATTCATTATGAAACTAACTAGAGTAAAACGACAACTGGACTCGGGCACGTAGAAGTATTTAACAGAAAGAAATAAAATGCTTCATCATTAACTTCAACTAAAGCAATGCAATGATATAATATTTTATAATAATTACCCAGTGAACTTTTGCACTGTGTTTAGACAAGTTTGATGAACAAGCAAAAAATACTAAGGTCACGCTAACAGATAACACCGTGGTTGTAAGGTTGTTTATTGTATATACCTATGTAGATAGCAGAGATGCTAAACTCCCTCATATGCACATCACTCCATTTATCTCCCATCAAACTCCGGCCGTTTGGAGTGGCG
>JAQFYB010007389.1:0-10895 GCA_034694085.1 Pogonognathellus longicornis
TTTTTATATGATTTCGGCTTCGGTTTCAAATTTTTTATATGATTTCGGTTTCGGTTTCAAATTTTTTATATGATTTCGGTTTCGTTTTCAAATTTTTTATATGATTTCGGCTTCGGTTTCAAATTTTTTATATGATTTCGGTTTCGGTTTCAAATTTTTTATATGATTTCAGTTTCGGCTCGGTTTCAAATTTTTTATGATTTCGGTTTCGGTTTAATTTCGAAAAAATGAGGATTTTGACGTCTCTACTACATAGTGTACTGTGTACTAGTGTACATGAGTGTACCAATCAGAGTCGTTGTTTCGACTTGAGACTGAACTGAGGCATTTGCCTAATTGAGTCTGAGACTGTAACTTCGCTCAGGAAAGCTTCATTTAGTGTTGTTGAGGGGAATCAAGAAGATCATTTTCATCTCTAGTGTAGCCTTGAAGCGTTTGATACATTACGTTTAATGTGTAAACAGTAAAGAAGTAAATAGATTTCATAGGATAAAATGCAAGATATGAACATTAGTAATTGGTATACGTCCTATACTATACGTATCATGTTATAATATTTTGTAGAGTACACTACTCTTCTAGTACTATTTAACTAGTAACTATGCTAGTGTTATAATATTACGTGAATGAATGACTTGAATCTTGAGATGAGATTCTTGCTAGATCTGTTGTTTAGGTTGTAGGCTGTAGGTTTAGGTAGGAAATGCACTATACACAAAGTTGCTTTTCATGTCGGATTCATGGCTAGGGATGGATGGTTATTTGTATACTGAAAATTGCAATGTAGTGTACGCATTGAAGGAAAGCGCATGCGAAAAATCGATTTTTGTGACAACATTTACTTAGACTTCCTTGAATCGTCGCATTGAGTTGGCGGAAGAGTCAGACTTAAAATCTTCGACATTGGTGTTGCTGTTTCATGTTTGTCTCTTAATAACAAAAATTATATTTTACTTAAAAACTTTTAATAACATTATGGGCTAAATTTAACTGTGTTAAGCCTAATATCTGCAGCTGATATTGATTTGAGTAGACGTAATGAAAACAAAAATTCAACCCATTAAGATAGGAGCGAAAGAGTATATTGCGATGTTAAAAAGAAGCTAAAATCATCGGGATCCGTTGCTGTTTGTTTATGCTGTAACTACAATATCAGAAAGGTAATTTCATAAAAATGGACAAATTTTTATTTATTAACTTTCATAAATACCGACTTAAAGTGTATGTTGTGTGTCTGTACTGTACATTAAGTATTTCAAACGGTCAATACTAGCAGTCAACCGTATAATATAATTCACAGTTTTTATGTATGCTTTAATCATTACTGGTTAACTCGTGTACCTAGTTGCAAAACAGAAACACATTTAAATGTTAAAGGAACAAAATGATAATATTATGTTGGTTTTTGTTTAGAGTTGTATGGTGTATGGATTATGGACATATGTATTACTAATTTTCAACTATTTTGTTAAGTGTCAGCCAAAATGTCAAGTCACGGTGGTGGTGGAAGTGAGAGAAGTGGACCGAGCTCCTGGCGCAGTGGCAATGAAGATGGTAATTAAAGCATTATTAAAATTATAACGAAACAGTCGCTAATCGAGTTTTATTTTTTGCCTGTCGTTTTGTGTAACCAAATAAAGTTGATTTGCGAAACAATCTTTGTTTTTACAGGACAGGATAGACTGAGGGATCGAGACCGAGATAAAAATCACGAAACCGTTTGTAATATGCTTTCAATGCTTACATGTGGTGTAGATACAATTTCTCAGCCTCAAGACATGCCAATCGCTGTGGATCATCGAATGCTGTTATTAAACATGACGAATTCTCCTGAGAGTTGTATGGCTTTGCGTAGGGCAGGTACCCAAACATAATTACAAATTAAAAGGTCGAGAATTTTTGTACTTTAAAGTTATAAACTAATCATATCTTGTCG
This sequence comes from Pogonognathellus longicornis, assembly GCA_034694085.1. Lineage (NCBI taxonomy): Eukaryota > Metazoa > Arthropoda > Collembola > Entomobryomorpha > Tomoceridae > Pogonognathellus > Pogonognathellus longicornis. Next base: position 1,937 of record JAQFYB010007389.1, read on the forward strand.
TTTCATAGGGTGCATATCTCTGTTAATTGAGATTTTGCATCCACCTTCAGCTTCGTCTGTGGAAGGTATAATACAACCTCCAGAAGTAATTCGACTCAGAGCGGCAAGGGCCCTAAAAAACATCGTACAGTTTAACCCCGACGAAAAAATGAAGAGAAAGGAACTTCGAGTGCTTAAGCTCCTTGAAGGCATACGCAGTTTCAGTGAAGCAGTTAAAACAGCGTTGCAATTACCAAAGAGTTTGAAAGATGCCGAAGAAATGAATGAAAATCCGGATCTACAAGTAGTCGCCCTACAAGGAGCGCATAGCGTTAGCGAACCCAGAGGAGATTCGTTTGATGAAAAACATAAAATAGTGCATCCTACACCAAACATTACAACTCTCATGAAACTTTCGTTCGACGAAGAGCATAGAAATACTATGTGCTTGCTTGGGGCTATTCATGCATTTGCTGATCTCATATTGGTAAGTATAATATAAACGATCGTGTCAATGCTTCATCGAGAATTTAATAATATCTCGTTTTTCTTTCTATCTTTGTAATGGTTATATTTATGGGAAAGTGAAAACTATGTTAATCTGGCACTTCTGACTGTTTTCATAAACAGTAAAAATGTATTTTTAATGAAACTATTTTGATTTTTAGTCCGATCATCTCATTCATGGAAATAGCACAGAATTGAAAGACGAATGCCTTTTGCTTAGAAGATATTGTGGAATGACATTGACCAATTTGACGTTCGGAGATGGGACGAACAAAGCACTTTTGTGCGGCATGAGAGAGTTCATGTCAGTCTTAGTTTCTCAGTTGGACTGTGACAGTGAAGATGTTTGTCAGGTAATTGACTAACCACAATTTTTGTTTTTAAAATGCAATAATTTAAGCAAATAATATGTGTGTAAAACAGGTGACCGCAAGTGTACTACGTAATTTGTCGTGGCATGCTGACAGTACGTCGAGGGCAGCCCTAAGAGAATCAAATGCTGTACCGAAGCTTACTCTTGCGGCTATAAAATCCACCAAAGAGTCCACATTAAAAGCTACCCTCAGTGCTTTATGGAATCTTTCAGCACACTCCGCATTAAATAAAGTAACTACTTAAATATGCCATTAATGTTCGAATTAATTCGACACAATTAATTAACTGTCGAATCGTGCGGTTGATTGTTTACTAATACTTATCTGAAATAATTTTTCTGATAGTCGGCAATTTGTACGGCATCTCCAAGTGCGCTTCCGTTTCTCGTATCTATACTTAGACCAAGTAGTCCTATAATGAAAACACTGAAGACTCCCATGACTATAATAGAAAATGCTGGTGGAATACTACGAAATGTATCTACACAAATAAAGGGCAACCCTGAATTACGAAAAGTTTTGAGAGATAACCATTGTTATGAAACATTGTTGGAACATTTAAAATCAGGAAGTTTGACTGTTGTCTCCAATGCTTGCGGAACACTTTGGAACCTTTCTTCAGGAACATGTTGTGAAGAGGTAAATTATTATTTCCATTGATTTCCTTCACGGCGGCGATTCATTAACCTGATGGTCGGTTCCATCCATGCGTAATTTCCAATTAATAGATTACAAGTGGAATGACATTTCTTCCAATTTGGTATAGCCAATTCTTTCAAATAATAGCTTTTTGATATTGAAGTAGCTGAAGTAGGGGTAGTGTCAAAAGTCAAAACTGTGTTGACGAATTGTTGGCTTTTTGACCGACATCTTTACTGATGGGAGGTGGAACTGGTCTAATTTTTTAATGAACTAGAATAATACCTAAATATTATTAATTGCTATTTTATTCAGGACCAACGCAAACTTTTGGATTTGAACGCGATTCCAATGCTGAAAAGTTTAATATATTCTAAACATGAACGAATTTCACAAGGTGCAAGTGCCGCATTAAGGAATTTGTTGTCTTCAAGATTTGCGAAAGTGAGTATTTTTTTAGTAATTGTTATAGTATTAGTAAGTTAGCGCTTCATAAATTAAATTGGTTATTTTAAAATTTTCGTGTTATTGATTGCAATTTTTTCAGGATCATACTCTTCATTTAGATACTCGACTTACAGCACAGATATATTCGACTACTATCACTACTGTCTCTCTTAATCATAATCACAACAGCAACGCAAATGAAAGAGGTCAATACCACGGAAATCACAAAAGTCCAGATCAAATTTTAAATTCACCAGGTTCTGACAAGGACTACGATTTTGAGTTCAGCCCTTTAACTCCAGCACATCAGAAGCCCATTCACAATGTCCGGGAAAATCCACAGCCGCCCTTCGCTCATCAGCAACCTTCAAGTATATTTCAGCAGAATCCATACCCACTTCAATTGCACTATCATAATCCTCCCGTCCCTATGCCGTTCGTTCATCATCGTCCAACAACAATTACATATTCGATGGAACCTGAGCCTTTGGATTTAAGTCTGACATCCGCTAAATCATCTCCGATTCATGTAATATCTGCTGCAGAGTTCGGTATGAATCATTCTAACAGCAATCATAGAAAAGGAGGTTCTTCACGCGGTGCTTATCAACTGCAACACCAACCTCATCACCATATGCATCCTTTGCACCACCAGCCACCGTTTCTCAACCCACCGAATATTCTCCATCATTCTGCTGGAAGTGGAAGTAGCACGGGGGGCCGCAATGCACAACTTCAACTTCGCCAACAGCAAAACCCGATTTCCATGCGAAAATTTAATCAAAGTTGTCCAGAAATTCTATCCCGTTTTCAGAGTATTACACCTGTTCATATGCAAGGTGGTCAAAGTTTGGGAGAAAAGCCTTTAGATTTTTCAGCTAGTTCTACCGCCAACACTTCTGCAGCATCGTCAGTTAGAGGTGGTGGTCAGAATGGAAGTAATCAAAATGATTGCTCTGGCCCGGGCGACACGACTTTTAATTACTCACTAAAGTTCTCTGAGGTGGATGTTGAAGATGAATTATTGTATACAAATGAAGCAAACAATAGTCACAGCACAGCTAATACAAGTGCTCCAGGTACTCCCGGAGCAGCAACCGGTTGTAATAAATCTGAAGACACGTTAAAAACGTATTGCTATGAAGGTACTCCTAACAATTTTTCGATTTCGAACTCTTGTCAGGACCTTATGCAAGAATTAGAATTCGAACAAAATAAAATCGGGGGAAGTTCATCGACCGGTGCCGTTAGCAAACCTGCAACCAATAATGGCAACAATAAATTGCAACCCATAGATGAAACGCCAAAGCAATATTATGTGGAAGGAACTCCTGCAGTTTTCTCAAGAACGAGTTCTCTTAGTTCAATTAATTCTAGTGGATTAAATGGTGGAGAGAACAAAGCTGAATTCACTACTGCTGGAGAAGTTTTTGGTTCTCTAGAAGGGCGTACTGAAGAGTCAGGTTTGAAACAAGACGGAAGCAATATTTACAAACAAAATTCCAGTATACCAAAGAAAAAGCCACAGCAATTGTCTTTAATGCCGAACACGGCAATTCATCCTGCTAGAGTTACATTCTCTGCAGAGGAAACGCCTTTGATGTTTTCAAGGAGTAGCTCGGTTGCTAGTTTGGACAGTTTAGATGTCGGTACTGGAGCTGGAAATTGTCTTGCTTCATCAAACAACGATGACGATCTTAGTGATTTTAGGTAATTTTAAATAAATAGAAGTGACAGGTTAATTTAATTGGCGCATTGTTCACTGGTTTGAATGAGTTTATATGTTTTAGTCGACGCGCTAGCGAAGTGGTGAGTCCATCGGATTTACCGGATTCCCCTAGGGCCATGGCTCCGCCTATGAGAATCTACGAAAAGAAAGCCGAGGTCGATAAGAAGAAACAGGAACTTAGTATCAGTCGTAGAAAACTTGAGGATGAAGACACGATAAAAGTTTTCTCCGTGGAAGAGAAAAGTGGATTAAATAGCTGTCGAAGCTTAAGCCCATTAACTATAGACGGAGAGGTTCTTTCCCTTGGAAAGGTACAGTATTTATGTCACAAGGATATATTCATGGATTCTGAGGTTAAAAAATTATACTGATTAAAAATTCTACCTTGATTTTGCAGGTCAAATTGGATCACTCAAATGATGATCCAGGTAATGACAGCGTAACATATCCTTCAACACGAAGCAAAACCGACGAAACAACAGAAAATTTGAAAATGCCAAATGTGAGAATTTTTTACATTGTATTACATAAGGAGTAGTCAGGTTACGTTATGTCACGTTCTATAATACTTTATCAAGTATTTTACTTTGTTTGTTGTGTTTGGTTAGTTCTTATTTATAAGATTGGTTATATTTTACCTGCAGGTGCATGTTCCTTTACCACCGTCAAAGTCAAAGTCAATGCAACTTCAAAAATCGCCTGAAATGCTGTCGCCGAAGTCTAGTAAGCCTGGAGATGATGAATTGAAGGTGTTTGCAATGGAAGGTACGCCTTTTTATGGTGTATCAAATGCAACATCACTCAGCGATCTGATGGCAGATATTGATCAATCACAAGAGCAAACTTCCTTAGCAGCTGCAAATTCTAATGAAAAGCGTATACAATTGCCGAAGAATAATATAAATGACGATCTATCGCCATTAATATCTCCTCCTCCTGAACAAGAAAGTGGTGTTGCTGTAAGGTTTAAAAATCAGCAAGAGCCGCATAATACTGTGGAAAATGTCAAACAAACCACAAATGTTGTCTCACAATCAACCATTGAAGAAGACCCAATATATAGCGATGTTCAATTACTGCAAAAATGTATTAGGGTTGGAAGAGCAGCCGGAATTCCAAAGAGTAAATCCGAATTTCGCATTAGCAGCAACAATGCAGCAGCTAATAACTCTGGAGACACTAAGAGTACTACCAATCCTGTAATGACAGTTAGTTTGCACGAAGGACAACACAAAACCCTGCCAATGAACCATAACAATCAAGTTGACGACCCTGATTTGGCTGCATTAATTATGAAGGGTCGTAACAAAAAGGATAAAAACAATGTTTCAAAAAGTAAAGACAAAAGTGGTCGTCGAGCTACTATGCCAGAATTACCCGCTAAGCCTCCGACCCCAACCAAAATTGATTCAGCGGTTTCAGAACCGTTGCCAGTTAAACCATCACCAAAACCAAGAAGGAGTCTCCAGCCATCTCAAGAAAACACCGAAAAAGTGACAGATTCAACAACATCTGAATCTGAACCGGAAATTAAGTCAAGAACTGATATTCCTATTAAGCCCATAACGCCTGTTGTAAGTATGAAACAGTCCCCACAAGGACCTGTTATTGACATTTCACAAATTTCAACAACTTCTCTTGGGTCTGAATGGAACGATGAAACCCCCACATTTTCATCTCCCATTCCGTCCATGTCGATTTCCACTGCCTTTAAAATTGTAACCGGAAACGATGCGTATTCACCACCACATGGTGTTAAGCAAAATCAAAATCAACAGCCATTGTCTTCAGCCATTACCAATAGCACTATTTCTATGAACCAAGAGTTGTTGGAAAATATAGATCCTCCGTCTTGCTTCTCAAATTTAGTGTCTTCTACTGATTGTGCCATGAATGCTCAACTAATGAAACAATCTACTATTAGTGAGCGTATGAACAGAAAATGGCGCAACTTAAATGACGCGAATAATGCAAGCACTTGTTCTAATTTAAGTGGACAGCGACCACCACCAGATTTTGATTTAGAAAATAGTATGATATCTGTGGCCAGCATAAAATCGGAAATATTTGAAATGAGTTCTGCAACCAACCCAGACCTGTACCAGTCGGCAATGGACGATCTCGGAGGAAACTTTAACGACACAAGTTTGGGTGGAAATACATACACTATATTTCCGCCAGCTAATATAACTGGCACCACAAATGCAGTAGAGTGCAAATCTGTTGAATTGCCGTTAAGTGAAGGGAATACTGTTGTTAGTGAAGATTTCACTGACGCTGAGGATATTGAAGAATTTGAGACTGCCCCTGTTGACGATGAGGAAGAAAAGCAAAGAAAAGATGCTCAAGAAAATGAAGATGATAAATGTGAAAAAGAAGAGTTGGTTAATGTGGATGAAAAAGAGGAAGCAACAAAGTTATACGAATTAAAAGATGCAATTGAAGTGAAAGCAGAATTAAAGAACGCCATAAATGAAACTGAAATAAAAAGTGTAAAACCGGAAGAATTGAAGGACCTTAAAAAGGAAGACGAAATTAGCGAAAAGTTACAAGATGTTGTAGAGACTGATTTAGATAAAACCATAACTACAACACCAAAACCACTTATGGAAGTTCACCCATTGGATCAAGCAAACCGTTTTAACACTTATGTGGTTAAGAAACCCTTGTCACCCCGATCTTCTCCCCGACAAAAAAGACGAGAAGATCCGGATCGTTATAAAACTCATACAATAACGCATGCTAATTCATTTGGGAATGTGAATGATTCTAACGGAAACCCGTCGACGACTGAAGGAGCATATCGATTTTCAACGTTTCGTGTCAGTGGTCCAAGAGTTGTCAAACCCATTTTGAGTAGTAGAGACTCCACAGATCGGGAGAGTATCTCACCTGAGTCTACACCGGGTAATAGCCCGAAAGGAATTAGAGGGCGTAGGAAAATGTTGTATAGTTCTCTTCCTCCGGGCTCAATCGTTAAGAAGAAAGGAGGTCCTCCTCCCGTACCACCGAAACCTTCGCGGACTGTAAGTCCAGCCAGATCGACCGGTGGTAGCGTTTATGTCCGACCGACAAGAACTTCAGAATTAAGAACAGCTGCAAATACTTCAAGGGACAGTTCTCCTGGACGGGGAATAAGTAGCAGCCGTACTAGTTCCAATTCAAGTCTTAACTTAATTCACCGACCTGTGGACGCTCCGTCAGTGGCTTCGAGTGTTGTCTCAGCAATTAGCCGGCCAAAAATTGCACCAAAGCCTCCAGTAAGGACAACAACTGCAAATTCCACAAAGCCTTTTTCTGGTTCAGCTTCAAATGTGCAGCACATGAAAACCAGTAATTCTACATCATTTGGATTTGGCATGCAACATAAAGGAGACAATTCTTCGTCTTCAAATGGAAAGAGTTCAAATTTGAAAGGGTACAGCACTTTGCCTAAGTCAAGCAAATTGGGTAGTGGCCTCGGCGATGGTAAAGAGAATCCTGAAGGAAACGCTACAAAAGTAACAAGCAAGATTGGGAAAATTACTAATCTTTGGAGAAAAATGGAATTTCACAAAAGCAAAGACAGTTCTTCTGGTTCTATGTCTTTGGTTACAACTCCTACGACGGAGCATCCTCCTTATGGATTCGACATTCATCAGTCTTCAGTGCCATTACCAACACGAAAGTCATCGTCAAAGTTCAGTAACTTCTTTGGAAGAAAGAAAGAGAAAGTTGCTACAGTTTCTGCTAATGTAATGTGTACTGGGAATAGTTTCGGGGGTGTTTGGGTGAGAAGAGACGGAGAAAACAAAGCACTCGTCGCACCGTTTAATTATGTGCCTCCTGGAACCACTGAAGGGGACAAAGGGTCATCATCTGTGGAAGGAAATTCTGTGACTCCCGATATTGTTGGTGGAAGTGCAACTACAAACTCACAGCCAGCTGCGGCCGCTGCTGGAAGTGCCAAAATCACAACTGTCTGAGACAACTTTATTTTTTGGCCGACAACTTAACTTTGCAAACAATTTAGCGTCAGCATTTTTCTAATCGCGTATAATTTATGTCTTCGTGAATATTGGAAGGAGGCAGCTTATAACATCGCGACTAATACTGATGTTCGAGTTTATTAATTGTAGGTACATAATCGTTTTATTCATAAACTTAAATTTTATATTGATTTTCGAAAAAACGTGAAACAATGTCTTGTTTTTATTTGTGCTATTTAATTGTACACGTAAAAGTATCAGGGTCTTAAGTAACTAAACACTGATTAGTTCAATTTATCGAGCAATAATTTAATTTGGTTTACTACTGTTGTTAATTCAAAATTCACTACGTTTGCATTATTGTACACAAGCAATGTGAACAATATTTTACCTGTTTCCTCCATTCCTTTAAGTTTTATGTTTTAAGTAATAATTTATATTATTTTGAGCTTTTGATTCATTTCAATGTACAAGGAGTAACAAATACTGTGTCATCGAGTGGTTTTGTGTCTCAAATGGAGCATTGTACATATAATAGATGTAGGTATGTAATAAATAATTAGTCTTAGTAGGTAACGGTAGGTTTTAGATATTTATATTTACATAACAAGCAAAATTTGTGTTGACATAGTGGTTACTGTACGCAAAAAATACTTTTAATTAATGAAAGAAAAATTCAGACTCAACTCTGCACAATATGTAACTATTAACTATATACATAATTGCCTATACTCTTTAGTATCTTTAATCTTTAACACCCGCCCTACCAAGCGTTTACAATTGTAAACCGAGGGTACAAAACTGTTAATTGTGACAAAGCAATACAATAATTACTATTCTAATATACAGGTAAAGGTCAAATAAGTCTTATTTGCTTTGGCATCTTCCATGTATTTTCAGCTTCTTCTCCTACTAACCTGTCATATTCGGCTAGGAGACATCCATAGACAAACGTTGACTAAAGACTTGGTCAGAGATGGATGAACACAGAATGTGCTATATTCGGACCAAATCAGCATATTAGTATAATTGGGCCAAATAATTTAAATTTTGGCCAACTCATAATAACTTGGACCAAATTATTATAATTGGACAGGACCAAATTAAAATAATTTGGACCAAATTTTACTTATTTGGCCCAATTGAAACAAACTTTACCCAATTTCAACTAATTTGGCCCAATTTTAGCTAATTTGGCCTAATTTAAGCTAACTTGGTACCATTTTAACTAATTTGGCACAATTTAAGATAAATTGCCCCAATTTAAGATAAATTGCCCCAATTTAAGATAAATTGCCCCAATTTAAGATAAATTG
>JAQFYB010007390.1:0-10894 GCA_034694085.1 Pogonognathellus longicornis
TAATATGCATGGGATCAATTGTATTAAAATGTATAGCATGATATTTATAATTCACAGTGTGTGTATATTATTTATTAATAGGATTTGTCGAAAAACAGCATCTTGTTCATCCTAAACATGAAAGACACCGTTGTAGCCAATGGTAGCATCAACACTGCTAATGGAGAAAATTCGGACGTGGCGTCTGCCTCAAGTTCTTTAGGCGAGTCTTTTCGAGAAAGTGGTAAGACTTCATTTTGTCCAGATGTTCACTCACTCGTAGAACATGTAGTAGTAATGTCCTTTGCTTTAAAAGCGCATATTTTTGCTAAGCCTTTGTGAATTATTTGCAAGATACCCAAAATGCTTTTTACAACTTCAAGAAGACTCACAGCTTGATACATACAAGGTGTGTCATACGGACTGCATTAGTGTACCTTACCTTACCTATACATTAGTCGAAAGGCAAAATAATCATTTTAAAATACGACTACCCTCGCATTCTTACCTTTCCTTACATCGTACTGCATTTTATTCATTTAATGCAGCATGTCTTCTATCTGTATGTACATCTGTATAAGTATATGGACGGACTGTAGTGGTCTTTCCATACGCTTAGCTATGCATACATAATGTAAAAGCACTTTAGAATTTAGCAATGACAAAGCTGTGCTGTGCAAAGGTTTGTAATTTGTGTAATTTCATAGTATGCGCTGAATGATCTCTTATTGCAATAGTGTTCTGTTCACTTGACTCGTAGTTGTACATTTTTTGACTACTTTTTTAATGTATGTATGCTTTGTGTTAACTGTCGTTTTATGTACTACAGTGGATGCAATGCAATGCAAGTACTTCTACTACACTGTCATGTTCAGCCAAGCAATCACTGTGTAATAGATTTGCACTACTGCACTATACTATAGTATAGTTAGTTAATATTAAAGCGGCATTGTCTACCATTAGTGTGTAGAAGTGATGGCTATTGGCAAAATTGTGTTTCAATAGGAAGTTAATTTATTTGTACTTAGTTAACATGCGAGAAAGAGTGTAAAATGTATATAAATCAAACACACTGTAATGTAATGCAATGCATAAGAACCTTATTATCATATAACGTTTTTCTACTATTACTCTGACATTACCTTCCTGGCGCTTGCATGTACATAGTACATACGCTTTTGCAAAAGTTTTTCTTGTGTGTTGTTGTTTGTACGAGTGTTTACACGCTGTTGTTTAATGTATGCCGTCAGTATAGCTGTTAATAATATAAATATAATATAATTAGTAAGGAATGTGTCTATCAAACCAGTTGTAGTTATTGCTTCAGTCTTCATTCAATATTCATGAGCAAGAATTTGAATATAAAATTATTTACGCTGGAATTGTACTAACTAGTAATTGCTAGAAGTGCATTAAAGCGTATATCTATAGAGTTTCTTGTACATACCTAAAGGTACTACTTATAATTGCCTTCAGAGATTTTATTATATAAAAATATCTAAGTAATTGTTAATGTATAATATTGAAAAACCTGCACAAGACGTTGTTCTGGATAGTAAAATGTGTTTAGGTACCTATTACAGTAGGTACTTGTATCTTTGTACATGCACACAGATATTCCACACGTAAGTTTGCACTGTAAGATTAGATAAGGAAGGAAAAACAATGGCAATTTTGCAAAGTAATCGCTAAATCGTTCTTTACGCTTGGCAAAATGTCCGGTCGTCCCTCAGACAAGCAGCAGTTGTTCTTTCCTCTCACTAACAATAAGTGAGCTTCCCTCTCCATTCCAGTTAAAATTACACAAGATAAATGCGTTTATGTGTGTACTAGAGTGCTTAATATTAATCTTCGTCTTCCTCCCATCATCACAACAAAATAGCGCTTTAGAAGTTGCAGTTTTTTCATTTTATTCTTCAATAAGAATTTTATAAAGAATTCAATTTGCCCCTTTTACATACATTTCTTGCCGAAGGTTGTGTAATAGCAGTTTCAAAAGAATCTTATTATATTCAGTAGTAGACATAAGTTTAAAATGGAAACCCGTAATATAACTCGTTTATCAGTAGAGTTTACAGTCAACTTCCTTTTCTCGCCGATGCAATGCAACTAACTCAACCAGACACATGGAACTTGTATTTGCACGTTATACCTGCATGCTATTTCTATGAAATACATCTCATATATTATTTAGTCACTATTTATTTACATTTGAATTCCCACGATTCTGTACTCCGTTCCTGGGAAACGAATGAATGGACTTCACCAGTAGTAGGGGACCGTGAAATATAGAAATTTACAGAATACTATTTTATGTATATAGAATATTATATTAGTATCTATCTGTCTGTATGTAGGTGCAAAACTGAAATGCACGTTATTAACTGTAGTGTCGACAAAAAGCGAGGGTTCATTTCATTGAACACATTGGCCATTAGCCAGTGCTATCTGCTGTATAGCTGATACCAATGATGTATGCTAGTGTCTGATGTGTATAAAAAATAGCTCGTGGATGGGTTGTTTTATAGCATAAGTCTGTAGCTGTAGCTACAACACAGCAAAGGAAGAGTTTTTTAGTGATGCAATGATAGAAGAAGTATAGTAATAATGCAGTGGACACATACAATATTTTGTGTCTATTACCACCACCTACAACAAGATTGCCCTGCCATACCTAGGTATATGTATATCTGTATGTATATGTATAGCTCAGGCAATTCGACTCTTCTGCTAGAGTGAACAGGCTGGAGGAGAGAGGAAAGGAAATGGAAAGGCAAAGCCGGATTCCATTTTTTACAGGTGTGGCAGAGCTACAGTGTTCCCCGAAATCGTTTTCCTATGAGTGTACCAGTGTAGTAATGAAACCTTTGGATTAAAGGTACGAGAGACTCTACAACTCTGTATGTGAAACTGTCTGTGTAGGCTACTGTTTATGTGTTGCAGGCCTTTCCACTATCAACTATCACTACAGGGCAATGCTACATATGCTGCATGCCCTTGTCGTTTCTTTTGAAATGAACCAACTAAACTGATTACGTGTGTTGTTTAATATCAAAACCTAATCTAGTCTTCCTAGTAAGACTAAACACTAAACTCACAGTAGGATTATTGTTTTTATACAGCAACACACTACAAAGAACATTTAAGGACATATTTTATCTTATGCTTTGAATGTTTTTGTTTCTACTAGGTAGCTAGTAGCTATGTATGTAGTAGCAAGTAATAAGACCCGGTCTGTCAGTAGTGCATGTGATGTCACACGGCAAGCTGGATTCTTAACATCCGCTTATTATTTACTCCTGGTAGTCTGTCTCTGATGAATGTACCTTTAAAAAGCGTGTGCTTCCACTTATTCCACTTGCAGTCCGTTTAGCAGTCTGCTGCTATACGAGCTATGACGGAGCTTGGAGCAATAATATTATTTCTCCAACCTACCAACCACTATAAGTACCACCAAGCATTTTGGCTACATCTGGATGGATGGATTAAGTTTTTGTGTGCATTTCAAACTACTATGTGTTTCAACTACGCATGCATGGAGTGGTATATATACTAGTCGTAAATCTTCGCATTCTACTGCAACTACTGCTATTACTCACTCTATAACCTGCAGGTACTAATGTTGTGGTTGAAGTCGTAGTGCAGGCACTTATAGAAAGTAAGAGTTGTCTTTCTAAACTAAACTGCGTCTACAATATGTCCTCATTGTGCTACAGTAACAATAATATAATGAGAGAATAGGTTAGGAGACGAGAGTGCATTTGTATGTAGGCACATTACTCGTATGCTCAGATGTATTTGTTGATATATATACTCATGTTATGAATTGAACATTTGGTAGTATGTATGTATGTGTACACAACACATGCATAATAGAACTCACTGCGTGATATAAGCACACCTGTCTCATTCCGTATTGGCTGGGGTGTTATTATTACAACAAATCCTTTCTCTATAGATCTGTTAACTAACAACAACTATTCTTACACTCCCTATCAGGACATCACTTTAGTTTCTATGTAATACTCCATTCTACTACACACTCTTTCTTTGCATCTTTATATAATGTGCATGGCAATACTTTATAGAGTGTAAGATGAATATCCAAGAAAAGATTTTAAATGACTAAATAACCATAGGTATCTTGTTGTGATAACAAGAAATATAAAAGTAGGAACTAGAGAGTAGGTATACTACATATCGTGTAATGTGCTAGAATTTTTTAACATTCGTCATTCTTACACTCGTACTCATATATGTTATGTTGATATAATTTGCAGAGATTCAGGTAGGTAGTACATAGAATTGTGTACTACTAAATAACTAAGCGATTGTAACTTGTAAACGAACCACATGAGAAATGAGAATACATTGTACCTAAGTTGAGTTCGTACATTCTAGTTATTTAAAAACTTCTTATACTATTGTTCGTAGATACCACAAGATACATAACATAACATAAGGAAGAGTTTCATTTTTTGTTGTCTTGGACTTATTGTTGAATTTAGTAAAATTTTGAAATATTATCTGCATGTGGTATATCAGTTTATTGTATCATATTGTACGTGCAAATATGATACTACTATGTAATACTACGTAAGTGAATTCAGATACAGATAGGTGAGTAAACTTGCCTTTGTATTTTTATTATGTTTTGATATAAAGACATCATTTATTTACTTTTACCTCGCTTTTTAGCCTGACTCAATTTTGATTGTAATGTAAATGAGCGAAGCGAAATGCACTCACACACTCACACAAGTACATTTACTTATCCTTTTACATTACAACCACAACACGTCTTATTCATATAGCTAAATGATATTAGCATAGAATGGTTGTTTCTATTATGAACTCTTCTTTTAAAAGGGAGAGAGGGGAACGTGAAATCCTTTCTTTTTGTATTGTGCATTTGCTTGGTGCGTATGTTGTTATATAGTACTTTGTGTATTTCCATTGTAAACAGTTAAAAAGAAACTCATAACATCATAACACTGATATGTCTGTTGGTATTAGCTATAAATGTTGTCTAAAATATGATAGTCTTCAGTCTACATACTTGTATTCAATAATGTCTTAAAATATAGTTCGTAGTATAGCAGTATCTAAAAAGTCAGAAAACATTAATCTTCCTATACCTGTGCATATTAGAAAACGCTTTGATCAAGATATTACGTACGAGGAGTTTTTTTCATTACTTACATTCATAACAACATAGCCGTATAATTCACCATACTATAACACATTCCCTACTGAATGCTTCATTACATTACATAGGAGAATAATATGGCTGCTTAGTAATACTTGTAAGTGCACTGGCACAGGCACTGGCACAATAAATAATATTTTTACTTGGATAGCTCTCAAAGAGACGAACGTCTTTTCTTGGATGAAACACAATGGAGAGAGAATGCCCGATAGGAAAAAATATGCCTGAGTGTGTTGCTGCGTTACGTTAGGTTTTGTTTGTAATCAGAGTAGCTGTAGTGTGAAGCATTACCTGTGAAGTATATTTATAGGTATGTAATGTATGGCTAGAATATTCTGTACATGTGTGTGTATTTTAAAAGCACTTTGAAGTATTGTTTCTACTGCCTTTATTTTGGTTGTACATTGCCTGTACAGATGAAACAATGTCTGGTATAGGAATTACAAGCTTTATATTTATTAGAAAAGATACATTTACCATGAACTGTAAAAAGGTTGAACTTATTGTTCTTGCTGGTTAAAGATGGACTAATGTAAGAACCAATTCGTTATAATTTCTACATATATCTTACTATTCTTATTTTCTTATTATATTTCTTTGCATCCGCGTACGTTTACTACAACTAGTATTCTATCTTCGTGATGATCCTATGTACTTACATTAAGTTTATAGCGGGTATATACAAGGTGCATGAATATCGTGTTCTATCTAGTATCACTATCAATTCTGTGCTCTACTCCTTTTGTTAACGATTGTGTGTGTATCAATGCATTTGTAAGCTACATCATTTTACTCAGTCAGCATACGGTGCAAGCAAAACTCAGCCATCCATTTCGTTTCATCCCAAGTCAATCTCTTCTCTAAATTTTTCCAAGCTTGCCTATAGCAAGTCAACTTATCTCCATGAAACACAATATACATACATATACACTTGCATCAAGAAGAAAAACTCATCCGTGATAAAGTAAAGTAAGTAAAATGTAGCATGTAAGTGCATGCAATATATCAGTAGGGATTTATGGTATATCAACTACGTTATGACTATGAGCAAATGTACACACTTAAATTTTAAACAGGTCTGCACATTTTGTACTCAAGGTGTATCTTGTGTCTGTATACAAGATACAATTTTGTTAGTTTGTAACGCAATGCTGCATAATAGTATGTATGTAGTCTGTCTACTTGTGATATTCTGACTTTGAGATTTGAAGATTTCTTTCCACTAAAATGTAATGCGAGCAGATATATATATGGATACTACACAAATATTCATCCACAATGTAGACTAACTATGTTGTAGATCTATGCTAACATAAATTCGATTGAATAGCTGTACATTATACATAGTAGATCAAATTAATGTTTTACACGCATCCATTTGTGCATTTGTCTTGGGGTAAATGATTGCTGTTAACTCAATACGCTATATGTGTATAGATTAAAAAGGGTAGTGCTGTCGCATGTATGGAGAGAATAGGGTTAATTTTAAAATGTAATGTAACGTCAGCATTTACTCATCTACCTATGAGCTATGAACATGCATTGCTACTTAAGAAAAAGAATATAATTCGGCTTGGTTCAGTTCATTCGCTACAAAACAATCCAATAACGCACTCAAAAACGTAAATTTTATTCACATTAAAGCGTCATAATTTGTAGTTTTTGTGTGAAATGCTCATTGAAACCTAGAGCGTGTGGAAAAAGAAAGTGGAACCCATATGATATGTTTTTATTAATAAATAGTGCCTACTCTCTTTATGAATAAGATAGAAATGCTCACCCTCGTCATAAGCCATTCAAATAATAATAACATGTTTGAAGTTGGAGTGGAGACTGTACACACCTTTGCAACGATCAATTAGTGGCTATCAAATTCCCTACTAAACTATATGTAAGTAGATGCTTACTAACATTAAGCAAGTTACATTAGCACAAAAGCTGACTTTAAAGTTTTTGTTTTGTGCTAGCTAAGTTACTAGGAGATATGTGCTAGCTCTTTAAGAGATTTAGTACTATGGTGTCTGTGTATTTGGCATGAGGTTTGTTGTTAACTGATTTGGAACAAGGTTAGATTTGAATTTAATCGTCGGACTTAAATGTAAGTGTATAATGTTCCAAGCAAGCCCTTCTCAATTTTATACACAGATACAATTATACTAAACAAGCAAAACTCTAGACATCTCATATCGACAGCACACTATACATGAAGTATAATACAAAAACGTTAGTATTTTTTAACAATTACGGCAATAGTATGTATCTACCCTAGATTGTTTTGGCTTTAAAATCAAAACTCTGAGTGCATTATTGTTATGCACACGGCACAGTATTGTTTGTATACAGCTAATTTACTGCGCATAATATTCTTGTGAACATATTTATTATACATAGCACATCCCAGCATAGGTATCCGTACTGTACTCTGTTCTGCGTATTTATGTTCACTTGAGAATTACTGAAAGAATGTGCAAACGCGAATTTTTATCACTAAATAGTAATACTACTATTTACTACGTACCTTATTATGCTTTTCGCATTTACTACCACTATTTATTTTACGCTGCTCTACGTGTAAAGTTATTTATTGTTATAAGCTAACTTCAACAACGCTATAACCATTTATACACCACTTTGTCTGTGTGCTATAACAAAAAGAGGTTCGGCAAGTTTGCGTGCGCCGTTAGTTAGTCGTGCCTTACTATTAATAAATACTTGGCATGATAGTAGTAGTAGTAACTAAGGGTGTTAAAAAGCATTAATACGTGTAAGCGCAATTCATGGAGTATGATGTACTACAATTCGTGAGTATTTCAGCTTGGAAGGATAAGTTTAAAATAAGTAAATGATATTAATAGTGAGATTGGCTAAGAAAGAAAGGGAATATTGTATGCACTGTGAAATTTGCATACCCGTATAGAATGCAAATGGTATGCAAAAAAACATTTATTGAATTACTGACTTGCAAGAGTTTCATTCGCTGCATAGCATATGTATACCTAAAATATCTATCCGTGTTACAACAACCGGTAGTGTATCTCTGTAGAGTTCTGCCTTATGACTCGACTATCTATCTGTGTGTATGTGAATTTTTGTACTGTGCTGTAAGTAGCTTGGATCGTGACTTTCTTATTTCTTATTAATTTTAAAATAAACATTTAGGTAAAATACATAGTACTAGTTTGAAGTGGAAGTTTTAGCAGTTTGTTAATGTAGGTAGTTTGTTTTTGCAAGCAAATAAATGCTCCTAATATGTGTTGTGACGCAGTTGTAGCACTAAAACCTTTGCAAATTGAAACTTCATAGTTCGGTGAGTGATGAGAAAGATCATGACTTGCTTTTAATGTAGCTCCAGCAAACTTGAGACTGCCTATGAGGTATAAAATAAAACATTACTACAACTCACTTCAACTATGTTTAGTTTAGTGCAAGTAACCTCCTTCCATTACTGACATACAAAAGTTGGCATTTACCCACGTTATGCAGCTTTTCCACTTCAACTCTTAGTTTTGGCCTTCGTAGCCCAATCAAAGTATCACTCATAAAGACATGCCATGACGGATTGAAATTGAACGGATTTCGTTGTTCATCTCATTAATTGCATTCTTTGGTAATCAACCCTTCAAACTAAACTTCCTTCTTTACATCAGTGGGGTACTTTTGTTCGCGAAAATTGTCTATATTTTCCCAGAAAAGATGCAAATTTTTACGAATTTATTAAATAGACAGCCTTATAAAGTAAAATAATGCTCTTATCTACCATACTTACCTTAAAGAAGTGAATGAATTCAGCAAATGTCAAGACGCAGTCAAACTTTACTCAAACTTTGTGGGTTCTGTGCCTGCCCGTACCAATATTATTATGATATGTATTACCAAATGGTTTCAACTAAGCATGTAATATAATATACCTATGATATTACTAATTTGGAGTTTGGAGTGTTATCGTTCAGTATACAGTACATGCATGTTTGCTAAATATGTAGTCAGTGGATTTTTGGGTGAATTTCACGTACTATTAGGTGACTAGCGCAAATAAGCTTTTATATATTCATTTTGCATATCATATTAAGATACTTACCTATTGCCTTAGCTAAGTGTGTAAATTTATCTGCAAAGCAATCAAGAGCAATTTTCCTTCGTATGTAAAATGGCACGGCATGAAAGAACAGACAGCATAAGACACGACGTAATATCAAATGGCATGCTGAATAATTTCATTTCATTACTCTGCTCTATAGCTGTGCTTTGTACCAAGTCACTAACAAATCTATACAAATAAAGTTACCTACCTACCTACTTATAGGTACAGCTAGATTCTTATTTCTGATCTTGGCTTGTGACTTGAAGTAACAAAGTATTATTACGTATGTAAGTGAAGAAATCAAGTTTTAAAAGTAGTTGTACATGACAAAAACCTTTTTGTTCATATTTCAAGTCAGTTTGATATCTAAGTGAATGACAGCGACAGTAATAACATCAGAGTGTAGCTTTTATCTCAGATCTGAAACACAAATGAAATGAAATGACATTTGTGAAGAACGAACAATTATCTGCAAGATATTCGCAAAGATAAGTTAGTTATTTAGTAGGTTATTAATTTCTGCTACATACTTTAGACATCTAGACATGATGTTAATGACGCCTTCAATTTCTTGAAATGTTGATTTTGCTCGTAAGAATAATAACAATGAAAAATAATTAATTTACCTTTTGCTCGTCTCGAATGTAAGTATAAATTCTTACTATTGCATTGCGTCTTAAACATTAAACATGTGATGAATGTAATTGTACAATGGTTGAATAAACTCTTTGTGGATAACATTTTATTATGTGATAGTATTTATATTTATACATACCTTCTTAATGTATGTACACGCTTTATCAGGTTAATGCTTGAAAGCAACTACGTTTCATTGAAAAATTGTGTTAAAGTATTTACAGGTATTGTATAAAGTATCATTCATAGTTGGTAGCAGATAAATATTAGTAGGTTTGTAAACGAAAGTTACTTACCTATTCCAATAGCAAAGCACGTAAAGTAGTAATACATAACTATGCACCAACTATTAGTACGTTGTAAAGTGTGTGCTATATTGTATTTGTATGTTGTTAGAATATTCAACTTAGCGAGGATTATTACTTTATTACCATTCTCAACAATATTGTAAGTAATTTGGTTTTGTATTATTGCTCTAATAGATTTCCAAATAGGAATAGAAGTACTTTGGCTATGCAAAGTGTTCTAGAAATTGTAATATAATTATGGACAGAGAATGTGAATGTAGTTTCCTTTTCATGGTAAATTTCCTTTTATATATAAACAATGCTCTTTGATTCGCATTCTTAATTGTTACGCGTTACGCTTACGCACTCTTAATGTCTTAATGCATATGCAGTGTTGCTAACTATTAAAACTAAAAGTTAATTAAAGCAATGATAGTTGGATTAGTTTAAATATAGCAAAGAAAGAACATAAAGAACATACCTACCTAGTGTAGTAGTATCTTGGATTGCTTATCAGATATATATGACACTACTTTGATAATATTGATGCTATCAACCAGCAATAAGTGCACCTACCTTCGTATATTATACACCTACATCTTAAAGAGAATTGCATACCTATATATATTACGATTACGAATAATCTGTGTAATAAGTGCAAGTATTTATTACAGAGAACCATGAATTAAAGAGACGTTTTTA
>JAQFYB010007391.1:0-10894 GCA_034694085.1 Pogonognathellus longicornis
CAGGCACAGAGGTGAACAGGATGCTGTTGAGTAAGGAAATAGGGCAACAGCATGCTGTTGGATCTCGATGATGGGGAATACAATACTATATTTCTCAAACTTGGAATCAGCTTCCAATACAATATATTATACTAAACATCGATGACTTAATTTCAAAATTCAAAAACATTTTGAATAATTATATTTTGATGGCAAGAAAACATAAATTGTAAATTAATGGTGTATTTTGTTTCTAGAATTAGTTGCACAGAAAGGTTTTTTGTATATAATTTGACTGATTTATGGGGTTTTGACTGTGGTTTGTTAATCGAGTAATTTTAATCTATATAAACTGTAGAATGCTTTCGGTGTTTCGATTGCAAGTCAGTACATTGTACTGAATATGTTAAGCAATTGAAATAGACAATTCAAATACAATTTTCTCTTGATGTATATAATTTCTGCAATAAGTTCCAATCAAAATATTATTAATTAACCATTTAATATATTTTTACTTTATATATAAATATGCACACTACTCGGCCGTAATATCTTTTGCAATCTAATAACAAAGAGAACTAAATTAAGTTAAATAGAATACAAAATGGGGGTGTAGTAACTTAGAAGAAAATAGTTGAACTGAGCATCCCCAATATATTGCTTGCTAAATTATTTAAAGCAGTTAGGTTTATCTAGTTGGTGAATTTGAAAAGGCAATATAATACACCATAATACAATGTTCACTTATGCGTCGCTAAACAATATGCTGTATGTGTACGAAACTTTAACTCACAACACAAGACAAAAGTCGTGAGTTAACAATCAATGAATCGATTAGTGCTGTCTTGAACGTAGAAGTTTTGAATAAGAGCACTAAGCTTGTTATTAAAGTTGATTTAAAAAATTGCAATTGTAATCATATCGTAGATTATTATAAAATGCCATGATTCGGTGAACTTGAATTCTAATATTATAAAAATATGACAACGTTAATTCCAAAATCATAAAAATGCGACAACGTGATTTCCAATATTTTAGAAATGGGGCAACGTGATTTCCAATATCTTAAAAATGCAAAAACTTCAACAGCCGTGATTTGATTCACGTAGTACAACCACGTGGACAACATTGAAAAATCACTGGAGCTTTAAAATGACACCTTTAAGTGAAAAACGACTTTTTTCAAAAAAACATTTTTGAAGCCCTACATCATTGATTTTTGCAATTCTTTTTGGTTGCCTAAACATGCCACATATTGCTGCGTTTTTAAAAAATACACGGTTGCAATTGTTTAAACCCTGATAGAGTAATTCACTACCGACCTAAAACATATCAAACACCCATAGCCCCTTTGGGGGTAAGTTGATACAGGAGTTAGCATTTTCTCTAAACTCATGGTCTACCAATGGCGCATAATTAAATGTGAAAATTTCAGTAAGTGTTTTCTTGCTGGATGGTCCTAACATGCCTCAAATACTAGTTCAAAACATTTATTTTATTAAAGAGTGTAAAAAGTGTATCTGTAATCTGTAGTAGTAACAATTTCCAATTCTACTTATATTGTTACATTTATTTATGATATTCGAAGGCAGATAAGGTAAGCATACAAATGACAGAATGACACCCCTTATTAAGCAAAGCATTAATTTCCAAAGCTCAGCGGATGTACATGATGTCGCATTAAATGTATTTATTTAGTTTGTGGGTATACATATTTTGATTATGATGCTGTATTACAAATGTTTACAGTATTCTACTACTTATAACACGTAAGTACATTTAAACTTTACACTTGCAATTGATCTGTTTGGTGTTGAGCCCACGATATACACGATACAATACTATTGACTATGTTACCTGCAGTTACAATATTATTAAATTTCATTACACCTTCGATAATGGTTATCTTTGATTGAGGTAATCCAATTTTAGTATAGCCACCCACCCACTCTAATAAAGCACAGAGGGATTTAGAATACAATCTCTATAGTCTAATAATATGTTTCATGCATGGAGTGATATACAAGTTCATGAACAAACAACCTCATTCCGCAATTATTTACTTACACTTACACGATCAAAATGATAGTAAATATCCATGAGGCGATTCATTAACCAGGCTCAATAAGAATAGTTTCACTTTCAGACATAATTGACAGATAGTTTGAAGCTGATAGTTTCACATTCAATTTTTATTCATTTTGAAAAAAGGATATTTTACAACTTATGTTTAGTCGTGATATTTCTTACTCGGCATTTCTAAAGGAAAATTAAAAAACATTTTCTTCAGTTATTTTTCACTTTTATCACCTTCAGATAACAGTAGTTGTATTTCCATAAAATGAAACACCGTTCAACGGCCCGTATAGTTGGTCTGATTAATATGGTGGGCAAAACTTATTATGGTTACTCATAACAAATTATTATTATCAATTAATAATAAAAATATTAATTAAGTGTATGTATAATTTAAATTTTCTACTTTCTAGGCCCTCTCTATCCTTTTCACGTTAACAGAAATGGCTCGTTTATTTGTCTTTGCTTTTTCTCATCCCATAACAGTCGATATTGTTACTTATCAAAGTGAAACTTTACAAGAAAGCGAAATAACAATTACAAGCCTATCTCCTAGTAATTAAGTTGATTTAATTATAAAAATATTACAAAATAAAATTATTTTTTTAACTGCGGCATTTATTACGTTTTTCATAGAGTTGATAGTAATTGAAGAATTGGAATATTTGTAATGTATGCATGTATTTATTACAGCTGCTTATTTTTGGATGGAAATCTTTTTATTGATTGTCATTATATGTCTACAAGTATTTGGTTTCTGGAAACTATTTGAAGGAACAACTAAGGTAATTCTTTCACACAATTGGATTTTTAAATAATTATTAATATTTACTAACACAAGTCCTGGTAAACTATGTTATTTATTCAATGGTATGTATACTATAATATTATAGGGCGCAGATCCTAAGGATTGCTTACATTCTTGTAGAATTTGGCGAGGAATTGCAATATTTCTTGTAGTCCGAGAAGTTGTGCAATTTGTAACTTGGTTTTTTGGAGTTATTTGCATTATGTCGTTATTTTCTGTGCTTTTGGAAATAGGTCGTCAAGCCTCAGCCATTTATTTAGTTCAAATATATATAAACAATCTCACTCTGGTATTACCTACTAAATATATGAACCTGAGTGCGGTGTCGTTGCAACCTGTGTTGCTGGAAAATGATAAATGTAATAACAAGGAGGAAAAAGCGTCGTTTATATTTCCTGTAACATTGTCTCAAACTCCAAAAACACATTCAAAATTCATTTATACAACTGAAGTAAAAAATTAACAATGCAACATTTTAATTAAATTCCCGTATCCCTCTATGACTGAGTTTCAATGCATTGTAAGAAAGAGAAGAGTAGGAAGAGTAACAATAATAAAAACTCGTTTTTTCTCGTTGATTGTTTTAAAGTATTATTTTACAAACATATTCAGCTGAATGTATGTATGCATGCAAATTGTGTCACAGTCACGACACGGATACCTACACGTGTTTAGGAATATCTGCGTTGCAACGTGGCTAAAGATGAAAAAATTAAAAGGGAGTTAACCGGTTGACTTTGAGTCGATCGATTTAACTTTAGTAGTCTAATTGCTATCTGTGTTTACATTTTATTGCAGTAATCTCTTGTTTATTTACATTATGCCTGTATCGATAACAAAGCAATCGATGGTATCGGTTACAATATAAGTTCATTTTGATTGAACAGCGTGATTTTATTATTTAAGGTTATCTCTCAAATAAAAAATATGTTTCCGAACACTTCACTTTTAAAGCCATTCATGCAATATGATTTTTTGATATAGAGTGTACACATAAATTAAAATTAGCAGGGTGTATATAACAAATGAACATATTATACACAAATATTACAAAATTGATATGAATTAATTAAACTCGCACAGAAAAATTAAATCAATTTTTAAAGCAACGTCACATAATTGTATAAATAACTGAGTGAAAAAATATCTGACAATTTTCTAACTTGATAGTTACATTATTTTATTGCTTTTATCTTCAAACATTTATATATAATTACAATAAAATTAGCTAATATAAATAATAATTCGATTATATACTAATATAAACACGTGAGCTGTTACAAACACCCAACCTACTCCCATTGCAATACACAATAAAATGTAGTTGCTCTGTATTAATTTCCATGCACTAAAATGTTATTGACAAGCTGTTATAAAATTTATAAATAAATGCTTACGCTCCTTTTTAAAAAAATAAACAAATAGTTATAATATGTGGTATTGTTTTAAAATTTATTAACTTAATTAAAATATTATTAATTTAAAAATTGTAAACCTCCTTCATATCATAGGTACATAATATACACGTCTTAACAATATCCATGAGCTACTACAAATATAGGTACTTAACCTCTTATTTGACTATGTAGTTTTATTATATGTAATTATTTTTAATAAAGCTACATAATATATCATAACTACAATAACCTTCGAGGGCAAGTAAAGTACGGATCAATTTGATTGCCGCAATATAATTTGTTGGAAATATTATCTTTTTATCCACCCTCGCGTTTAGCATTAGTGCATAGTGCATAGGTAAGTGTTCTGGATTTGTTTGTAAGGGAAAAGGTATGTAACATTTATGCATTAATGTGGTTGCTGTGTTCTCCAGGATTTTGCGTTTACATACCTCCGTATAAGCCTTAATTAAATTGTTTATGGATCATTGCTCTTGTAAATCAATTGGACGTGTGCAAAAGTTTAGGTCATTTGTGTTGTGCAAGTGGATGTGATGTGCCTACTGTCTACATTATGATTTTATATGATGGATGATGATGCATGAAGCAAGGTGAGACTTAATATTAAATCCAGCAGCAATACGTTAAAGTATATTTTAGTACGTATATACTATAGGTACAGAGTGTATAAAAATATGTAGATACGCTTACAAAGTGTGTAGTTCTATACAAGGCTTTGTTAAAGCCGGTATTAATATTTCTATAACTGTATAGTAAAACACATTTACAATAGTAAATAGATATTATGATATTTTGTTGATCATGTGCACCGTAGTTTACGAAATAGTTCCACTGGTGAATTATTTTTCGTGAATTAATTTTTGCGAAAATTTAAGCAGTGGTGAATTATATTGTAGCTGGTGAAGTATAATTATCATGCAAAAATGTATAATAGTCAACCAATATATTCACAGAAGATTTATGTAATATTCTTTCTAAAAAGGGATGATTGCGGTTGATTCCACTGCTTAATTGGCAGTGAAGACGAGATCTACAAAATACTTGTTCATGGATATATCTTGCATACAAATGTATTTACCTCTTGCTTACGAGTAGATAAGATACTTAGTACAGTAAACTTTAACCGAGTTTTGCAATCCAGCAAAAGGGATGAAGTAGATTTTCTATGCAATATATTTTACAATTGATCAGATTTCTATCTGCTAATTATTTTATTCCATCCACTATTTATTTCTAATTTGGCTAATTTGATTTAATAAGTCTTGTGTATATGGGCTACTGTCTAAAGAAACACCATAACGACCCTTGCTTACTTATTATTTTTTTCTACAAGTAATCGATAAGTTTTTTTTGCGTGTAATTTAAATTGGAAATTGACAATTTAGATTGCATATCAAGAAACGTTCACAAAAAACTTTATCTTTCAAAACTTGATAATAACGTTGAACGAAACACTTTTTCGTTCCATGATACATATTTATTAGATCTAAAGAAACCTAACTGTACATTTTTTGAATTCGCAACGCTATTTTAAAAACAATTATAATTAAACAGTTCTACCAAAATAAATAATTTTAAGATGTTTTATTTATAGTACTACTCGCTTCTATCAGTGGATCCCCTAACTCATCCAATGCAGTACTGATTTTTTCAACTTTAGTTTTTCTAAATTTTGAAAAGGATCGGAATTTAGAAACACACATTCCATAAACCTGTATTAAAACAAAACCAGAAAATTCCAATATGCCATAGAAAAATAAGATAGCGACGCATGCAATGTAAACATAAAATACAGCAGTGACATTTGAATTATGCAAACCAATGACAATTAGAGTTGGAAAATATTGACGCATAAGACCCCCAGATATTCTGATAGATTCTTTTCCGACGTATTCATCCCAAATTTGGTAAAGGCCAGAGTGAATGATAGAATTCATTCGTAAAGTCATCATATCTTCAAAAGCCCACATTTGAATATTGTATCCCATTGTGCTGCTATTGAGAGTTTCTTTTCCTTTGTACAATCGTATGTGCTGAAGCTTGTCTTGTAGCTCTGTTTTACTCCATTTAGGTTTAGAGTAAAACAAATCAATGCGATCTTCCATATCTACAAAAGCAGTTTTGTTGCAATTGGCTATGGAATCTTGGTATGTGACGAAGGGGTAGCCAAAAGGAACATCGACTATGTTCCACAGCTTGCCATCAGTATGGACTTTTTGATTGCCATTATAATAGGTCGAAAAAACCGTAAAAGTAAAGAACCCCTTCCTTGCTTCTGTTTCAGCTGACGAAGCGTAGACAAACGTTTCATTTTCAGGTTTGTAGAAAGTCGACTTCTCGATATTATCGTGACCGTATATGGGAGAATGAAACGTAAACCCATGTTGAAAAACTTCTTCGAATGTTTCTAAAACTTTGACTGGTCTTGGTGCAGTCATGTCTGTGGTCACGAGTCCGCGATATGCATTTGTGAGAACAATAGCCATGAACAAAAATAAGCCTTTCCAGGCGTTGAATCCAAATCGTTTATCCAGTTTTGCTGGAATATCAATTCCGATTTCAAGAAGAAACGCGTAAGGTAAGAGTATGCCAATTAATGCATCCCGATTTTTCAAGTAGAACAAAACTACATAAATAAAGATCATGTTGATTGGGACGGAGACAAGAAATGTGATCCACAAATTCAATTGGAAAGGTTGAACGTAAGCCATGAAAGACAGGTATTCATGCACACCATCGCAAGTAATAAATTTAATTCCTTGCATTTTTACTGGAAAAAAGTTGTCATGGTAAAAGCTATGAACGTGAAAGGCATGTAAGGACGATCGAGAACCACACTGATGTACTTCCGTCTTGTTGTACACAGACAATAAAACTGTTCCTAGCATTTGCGCTGTAGATAGCCCCCTTAATGATAGAAGTTTTTCATTTCTATCGATGAATACAGGTCTGTACTCATTCCCTGAAATTCCAGTACTGTCCCATATGCGAAAACACAATTCCTTTATTTCATTTTCCTGGTAAAACTTCAATCTCTGTAAACTGGTTTTGTCAACATCGTAAATGATTTGTTTTGAAAGAGGAACAAATTTTATCGCCACATCGACAAGTCTGTCTACCATCCATTTTTGTAAGTGAGGGTAGTCAAATATTCCATAAATACCTTCCTTTTTGGTATCGGCTGATAAATCATAAATGAAGGAATTGCTCATTAGGTGTTTATACAAGATTCGTGCGATGTTTTCCCATTTTGAGATTTCCAAACGCGTCAGAATATGAAGTGACGAATGTTGTGCGTAAGCACGATTTTGCAATTCGTACGGATCGGTAACTTGCTTTTGGTCTTCATTACCTGGATACCAAGTGCTTTTCAATTCCATATTGGCTAAATGCCATTCACGTTGAAATGGAGGTATGCTATGCAAATAGTCGTTTTGAACTTCGGGCGGAAATAAAAAGTAGATTGACAAACATTTTGTGTGACGAAACTGTATCGTGTGAGCTGGAACTTTTTTGAACTTATCCTTCGAAAGCTCATACTGAATAAACCCAAATTGCCATTTGAATGCATTTTTATATTGTGGTTTTATTTCATACGTCTTTGATCGCGTTAATTGAAATGGACAACGAAATACACTCAGGTCGACATTTTCTGATTCTATTGTTTCAAAAAGAAGAATTTGATGTCTGCATGTTTTCATTGCGTCACACAAATGAATCAAAACATCCGCTGTTGATCCTCTTTGATTTGCACCTATTGATACAGCGAAGTATAAGAAAGTTACAAGTGTCTCAACCGTTTTTAAGTGCGTCATATTTTATGCGTCTTAATTCAGGCAGTTTTCAAGATTTTGTCTGAACAGTGGCGTATGTAGGGAAAGGCTCAGGGGGCTTAAGGCCCTCACAAATTTGTGGATTATACACTATAAATCATTATGTCCCTCAAAAAATTAACATAATTTTATGGAATTTACTATCAATCACATCAAAAGTATTACTTGTTAACAGATTTTTGAATTTTTTTCTCAGATAAAATATCTGCATATACTTTAATATCAAATGCGTTCTATTGTAAACAAGTATGTATCTAAATAAGGTGTAAGATAAGGGTTGTATATGTTTAGGTTTAAATTTTACATTCAAGAACTATCGCATGTTCATGCTTGCTCCGTTGGGGTAAGTGTGGCTCGCACTATATACACCGATGTTTCTTACTTCTTCTCTGGCTTGAGCATAAGATGGTTCTAGAATATAAAAGTTTAAACCAAAACCTTTACGGTACATGCAAATGAGTATGAAATAAGTGTAATATTTGTGTGAAAAAACCGACAACATAATAACTTGAAGACTGTATGGAATTTGTTTCATATTATTTTACACAGATTGGTTACCTACTAAATTATTTAACGTTGTTAGGTTTATCTAGTTGTGGCGTCAGATTCATGTAATAATTATAATAACCGTCTACACTATTTCTACTGTGTATAAGTACCTGTTTCCATGTTTTGATTCGTGTACTTAACACAGTTTTAGTAACTATGCATGATCCAAAATCAATTACACGATAAATACCGAAAACAACAAGTCGTTACCCACCAATGTGTTGTGTCATTCTCCACTTACTACTATATAAAGGCCTGCCCGACTACTGAGATTGGTGAACAATCTTATGCTATGAGACTACTCAGACTAGGTACTTATGTACAATCGGAGAATGAACTGATTGCTGACTCCAGTTCAATTATTAATGTTGCTATGGCTTCAGCAAACTTTTTGATTCGATGATCTCCAAAGGTCAAACGACCCTTTGAATGTTGTTTACACACTAATCAAAGTTGATCAGAAGAACTTCATTAGTCAATGTGCCACTGTCAAAGTGCACCTGCCATCAGGCGCGTAGCCAGGAATATAAGTTGGGGGGGTGCACAGCGGGGTTGTTTACAAAAGTGATTTTTGACAGTGCGAAATTCTAATATGAATCCATAATAACACGTTGTAATGGAGTTAATTCGGTAAAAACAGACTTAAAATCATCAAATTCGCGCGCGGCGCGAATTTTTTTTCGATTTTTTGAACTTTCTGAGCAAAATTATCTATTTTTTTAGATATTCTATGTATTCTGGGGGGTGCACGTGCACCCCCCTTGGCTACGCGCTTGTCTGCCATCCATTCTATTTCAAATACATAAAAATAGCTTATTGTAGCATTAATTAATTACAATTAATTCCTAAATATCATGCATAAAATATTATATTTTAATCCTTCAAATACCCATTTTCTGGGTAGCTTGTGCCACGCATACGCATAGTGGTTGAGAGCTGGACAGGATTTAGTTTATTTAAGTTGTAGCCAATCCACAATTATATACTATCACTTTTCGAAAAGAATTTTCACGTCATTAGAGTATTGCATGATATAATATCTTACTCAGGTTTGTAATGTGTAATTAGTAATTGGTGTATCCACGAATTCAAACAGAAGGACTAGGTTTTCTTTGTTTTTATTTTACCAATTTTATTTTTGGGAAAAATTATCAGTCATACATGAATGGTATATGCCAATGTTTCGAAATAAACAAAAACATTCCTATTATCTATCTTAAGTGTGAAACATTAATATTTCGACATTCCCGTATTTGAAGGAGCTCCAATTTTTACCAGTTGTGCCCGTGTGATTGATATGAACTTGATGGGAAAACTGAAAACATTGGACTTTCAAAAAAAATCAAACATCAATTGACGTTCTTAGTTATTTTTTTATTTTAAATTACTTATATTGTGCTAGTAAACTATTTAATATTTTTTGTGATATTGAAATGAAAGTATAATGTACAATTAATTGCTGATGCTGAAATAATCAATAGACTATTGCATAAGTAAGTTGAATTAAATAGTCGACAAAAATTAATTAATTTATATTTATTTTATTTATACAATTTATTTAAGTTTTCAATTATCACATTTGTGATAGAATAAACATCAATAATAGACATATATGTCCCCAGCATAAATGTTAAGGTAAAACTGTCGCTAACAATACAACATTTTAAATCTATTTATAATGAAAAAATTCTATTTGCATGGATGGCTGTTATATTTTTAGTGAAAAACATTTGATCTTTCCTTGGTTTAGCCAAAAATGAAGAAGCTATCTTATGCCAAAATGCCGTAACAAGCCTGTTCGGGCAAGGAGAGAATTTAAAAATAGTACTTCTTCACGCCTCATAATAGAAACTGAAATACTTTACGATTGCATACATTATTTACTGCTAGTAATTCCAGAAGAAAATTTAAAACAAGTAAGCAAGTTCATAAATGAATATAAATTATATAGACGGAGCCAAACTAATAATTCCAGCATCTGAAAAGTGCAAACAAATACACAGATTTGGTTGCAAGGGCATACCAACTGTAAAATTATAGAGGTGACAAATTGAGCTAAATTAGGCTGAAATAAAGCTAAATAGTAAATATTTTTGTTGAAACATTTTTGTTGAAGTATTGCTAATTTTTCTCTTAAGAATATATTGTACAGGGTGTTTCATAAATGAGACGAAGTTTTCAAAAATTATTATCTCATGAACCAGAAAGAGTTATGATTTGAGATAAATATC
>JAQFYB010007392.1:0-10893 GCA_034694085.1 Pogonognathellus longicornis
TGGTTAAATTATGGTGGATGAAATTAATTTCGTCCATTTCATCCATTTTGCTATCCGGATAGGTCTGAACACTGATTATTTTATTACAATACATTGTAGTAAATGTACAACTACTAATTAACTACATACAAGGAATCGACCCTCTCAGTCTCAAACTCAAAAGACTCAATGTATTACGTATTTATACATTACAAACATTCTTCAGATATCCCTATTGAATCAATATTGACTTCGAGTGATTATAGTCTGTATATCTTAACTGAATAATATTAGTATAGTTAGTGCTCATAATGCTCGATCGTCACTCATTTATAGAAGCATCTTTCATTTCATCACATCGTAAATTCTCAGTTGAGATTGAGAAATAAGAATTTTTATGTCATTCAGAATCGGAAACCCAACCGCATGTAATTATACCATACGATACCATACGAACATACGATACTAACTAGATATACACTACAATAAAGTAAGGAAAAGCAAGCAGCATTAATTACTATTTTTTCCGCATTAATTACTAGTTTACTAGTGCCGAAAGCTTCCCAAGTTCCCACTACGGTTACCAATTAATGAATAAAAATAATAGTAGTGGGATATACATTCAATTTTATAATTGAGCATAGACCCTTATTTGCATGCAGATTATACAGCTAAAAGGAAGATTTGTGTGATTGTTGTGTGAGTAAGCATTCTTAAAAGGAACATACACTTGCATAATAATGACTCATATACAAACACCTATACTATAGTAGAAAAATGCAACAGTATATAGTATACACTTAGCTAGATAGCATTATTGTACAAACCACACTTTATAAATGTAACATACTGTACTCTGTACTGTGTATGTATACACAAGTGTATGTACAAGTACACTAAGTACACTTACTTGTACACAGAATCAATACAAAACATTTCCACATGTGCATATAAGCTAAGAAGCTAAAGAGGAATTGTGCAGAGATTTGATACAGAGTCATAGACAAAGCCAGGAGATTTTGTATGTGCAGTTAAAACTTACATAACCTAAGTCTAGTCTTGGTTTTACAGTCTTGTACTTGTATATATCTACAGAGTGATAGAGCGATTGATTTGGCGGATTTACTTAGCTGTTATTTGTTAAAGGCAGCCACTTGTGCCACATGCAATTCGCACACTAAACTACAATTCTACTTAACTACTCTACATAGTTCCCGTCTATTTAACGTGTCTGTGTTCTCTATACGATACAAATACAATAACTTTAACTACACAGACACAATACTAACATTACACTTGAATTGAAGAGCTACATACTACTGCTATACATACACTAGTTACTTACATTAATATACCGTCTGTGTCTACTATGTAATGTACCTACATATATGTAGTGTATTTTGCATTTAATCTGAAGCTTGAATTCAAGTTTTGTATAAGTCGAAGAGTACTTTTGCACGTTTAAAACTAAAAGTAGAGCTGTGTAAGTAAAGTGGAGATTGTATGTACATTGATCAGTTATGTGAATGTGTAGGGAATTAATTGGCATTGGCGGTATAGGGGTAGAGTGGCTGTAGAGAGTGCATGCTTGTTTCACTTGCTGTGCGTGCGTCGTGCTGTGTACATCGCCACAAAAAGTACCTGCTAGTCTCTTCATTTTCGTCTCCACCAGTCAAACCCATTCGCAAAAGTCTCCTCATATTCCGCTACATATTCCGAAACACCGGATTCGGACCGAACTCCAACCTACATTTTCCAGCACCAACTATAAACCTTTTCTCGAGCAGACCTGCTTTACTAGTACCCAGGATAAACTTGCATTCCAGCTCCAGCAGATTCAATCTTTCCAGTTTCTATTTCGCCACCCATCCAAAAGTAAATTTCTAATATTACATCATCAAATCATACAGTTATATAATGTAAACATTATCCAGATACCTAACAATCATTTCTTGTAAAAATATTGCCACTTCATGAAAAGGAATTTTGCAATTGTGCATTGTGAATTAATGTGAAATGGTAAATAAGAAACCAGGAACTCGAACACAGTGCGAGAACTGCACAGTTTATTATGCTAAGCAGTTTATTAAACCCGTATAATAGTGTAAAGCTTTTTTAATCAGCATGAACCGGGCAAAATTTTATGCAAATTTAGGGCTGCGTTAACAAGGGTTTATTATTATAATTGTCTTGTGGAGTTAATTTTTCGGGATTTCTTTTGATTTGATGATGGTACACACAACGGAAGGTTTTATAATATGTTGAATGTGATCTCACTTTTGACTTTATTGTTTTTATACTCTTTTATTTAACACACGTTTATCAGTTTTTCGATCTATTACTTTTTAATTATTAATTGAATCGAGAACCAGATGTGAAAGTTCAGGATTTTAATTATATATTTTAATAATATTACTATAATACCTTTACCATGTGCGAAAGTGTGAAAGCACATAACTTTCTCACTTTTGTATTCAAACAATCGTACATATAAACTAGTTTATTTATGCAAGAATGTATATTAGATTCTCAAGGATTTACTCTTTTATATCCTTTACCAATTCAAGGGTGAAAAGTTAACAGAATTATAATCGAAATAAGCTAACCCAATGCTTATATTTTGATGTGTTATAACTTATAACTAACGTTGATTTGTGTATATTCAATATTGTATATAAGCCGAAAAGCCTCATCTTATGTAGCAGTTTACAAGTTAATTGTTTTGTTAATAGTTAAACGTAAATAACGTACATACATACACAAATACCCTATTCGTGTTCTGTTAATCATTTCATTTATTTTGCAGGTTACAAAAATGCCAGAAAACGCGAGAACCAATGGCTATGCCAGCCACAATGGCAATGGAAATGCCAGCAGTTTTGCTGAAGCTAATTTGGCCAACGGAGAAACGTTCTTGTTCACTTCTGAGTCAGTCGGAGAAGGGCATCCGGGTAAGCAAATATTCTTAAGTCCTCAGACTACCTCTTTTTTGTAAAATAAAACCCATAATCCATATGGAACGTGAAACATCACATAATATTGTATAAAATCTGACCCACCGTGCAAAGTTGCAATAACAAAGCCAGTGTACTTTGTATACAATCTTATTGACGTAAATACTATTTAATTTTCTGGTTTTAAAACTTAATTCAAGTGCTTAACACCTGTGGACCATCTGGTTTTTATTTAATGAAAATTATTCCTTAAGCATAAGTAATTTATGTTGGAGAAAAGAATTGTAGTTCCATAATTCCATGTAGGCATGAATTCTTTCGCGGTATTGCATCATCATTATCATCCACGTTGCTCTGTATTTCTATGCAAGCTACACTATGTTCAGTTTTGTTTAGCTTCTAACTAATTGAAAGTTTTAAGTTCTACATTTACCGACATTTAAACATTTGCCGATAGCTCAGGCATGCATGCAAAATAAAATATAAACATTCAATGGAACCTGACCCAAATGGGTATGATACGTGGTGGTATTTTTGACCTACCACATCAGCTTGATCAGCCAGGTTACATTTTACATACTTAGTTTTGTAGAAAACGGATGTCACATGATAATTATAGCGTTACAATTATCACCACGTCACCAGATAGTGTAATCGACAACTCAGTATAGGCATTCGTAATTGTAATCGTGATTGACATACTTGTTCAATGTAAACATTTACAATAAAAATACTTTTATGGCACTATTGCACATACACTAACATCGTGTAAACGTGTAATTAATGTATCTTCCGCTTTCTCTCTTTTATTACAATACAATAGATTTCAGCTGTATAGAATACATTTTGAAATGGATATAGACAATTAATAATTTTAGTGTGAAGTTTTGTGAAAATGGAATGAGACATCACATCGGTATTCGCTGTTGCGAAGTTATAATTATGCTACTAAAATTTTATACTTGCTTTGGGTTTAGTTTAGGCATATAATTTCATTTCTTTGTTTTGTTTATAATATTATGTTCTATGTTGGCAAATGGAGAGTTTAATATTTGAGGGGTTAGGAATAAAAAGTACATTTTAGTATGTTTATAAATAATAAATATTGTATCTTCTTCAACGATACCCGTAAGTATTAACTACAAGGATATACTGGATGTAGATACGTAAATCAGCTTCTAAGAAAAGCTTTGAATGAATGACTGAAAGGGGTACGTTATAGCTGGTGTTTTATAAGCTTGGCTGTAGGATTTACTTGGATAGTGGCTTTAGGATTTATTTCTGTTAAGACTCAATTATTAACTTGTATTTGGACATGTGATTGGTTAGTTAGTATGCTAAGATGACGTAGCAATGATATTGGATTGTAAACTACCCAGTGTAATGATGATAATTACGCGCGTTAATAAAGTAGGTAGGTATTAGCAAAAGTTATGTTCAAGTCTTACAACTCTGGTTTTGAACAGGAGCATATTATAATGTAAAGTATGATGTATGTAAGCGTGTGCATCAAATAGAAGGTAGTTGTTACGCATGTAACTATAATTATCTCAAAGTAGTTATATCCTAACTTGCCTGTTTCGCTTGTGATATATTATTATTTGCTGTGGATCGCAACATTGCAAGCTGTAGAACCATTCAGGACTATCATGATCAGGACCCACCCATGAAATTACTAGTATATTATATTACTAATTATTGTAACTAATGTAGTAATATTATTATCATCGAAAGTGTTAATGGATTATCATGGTTTCGTGGAATCAGAATCACAGCTACAGGTTTCATTTTGGGAAGAAAATTAACTGAACTCGCGTACGTAAATGTACATATTTAATTGTTTATGTGTTTGATTAACACAGATGCTTTGACGCAATAAATTGATAAGTAAAGAAGAAAAATTTAATTGTACTATTTCGGTTTGTTCAATTGGTTAAGAAGTGGGTATACAAAATACTTACACCTACCATTAAATGATGAGCGTCAGAGTCAGAATCACAAAGAGAGTTTTAGCAGAAGTTGTATTTGAGTGTGAATCTGTACACCTATATAATTATAGCTGTTCTACATTGGAAAAATTGGAATATGATTGATGTATACAGGACGTACCTATAATATTATGCTATTATTGCAGTTGCAGCCATTCATAATTCACAATATTTGTTATAGGTTAAAAACTTTGCATCCCATACCTAATAAAAAAGCTCAATGTATATGAAACCTGGCGAAACAAAACGATAACCTGATGATGTGGTTAGTGGGGCATATAAAATATACCTACATCTAAATTGCTTGCTTTATTAGTTGCTCTTCACACGGGGTCTGTGAATAGTCTGAAATGTTTGTTTCTTTTAAATGTTTTAATGTAATTTTTGTCTTTATTTTAATCATTGCAATGATTGACTATATATATTTCTTTCTTGATGCCTTTTTTAAATAAGGAAGTTAGTTTGATGAGCCTACTGTTGAGTGAGTTGCGCAGGTTATGTAATGAATTTTGTTGAATGCCATTTCTGGTAATTATGTGAGTATGTGAGTAACAACTTAATGATACGTGGAGAATGCATGTATGTTATTTACAACGAAACAAAAAGTGCAGCTGAACAAATACTTCTTTACTTACATTGCTCAATTGTTTATTGAAATGTTTTTAACTATCTGTAATGTAAATGCACAGCACTTACAATTCAAGTGAACTAAATTGCTTTTGTATTGCGTTTATGTGGACATGACTACTCGCTCGATACTGAGACTAACATAAGTGACTGTAGGTGAGGATTTTCCGATTAAATAGCTGCGTCAATTAATGCAGATGAAGTAAAAAATTACAAATGAAGGTGACTTTTTGGTTAATTCCAAAGTACAAATGCAATGTGTACAAAGTACCGCAATTTCACAATGTACTTCTGAAACTAGTACTTACGTAAAAATTCTTATCATTTGTATCATATCATGATAATAAATTATCTACCTGTACCTACTAGGTGCTTCTGCTTTCTAGACATAAATTTTTATGTGAATTGTATTTTCCAACTTTTCCCATGCCATGCATAGCAGTACTAGTTTAAGCCTTTTAGGTGTTACTAGCTGTATTTTATACTCGTATTATTTCTCGTTAATACGATATAGCACTTGAAATGTTTACGCTTTTTGTGTTTATAGGGTAGTTCAGTCTAATTGTAAAAATGTTAATGCAAAAGCTAAGTGTCTTAAAACAAAAAAAAACTACCTTAGATAGTGGGTTTAATTCGACACTTTAAATGAAATATAATATGATGATTTGTTGATAGTAATTGCAACACCGCACCTACACCTAGATATTGATCTGAATCTCAAGTGTTGTTGTTGTGTGTTCATGAGCTCATTCATGAATATCTAATCGCAAATTCGCTTTGCAATACCCGTTTACACAATATCGGCATACTACTATATGTGATAATGATGAACTTTTGATTTTCACTTGAGTTTCAAGTTATGAAATGTCGGACTATGACTTTAAATGGGGTGATAGTGCGATGAAGAAATTGTATGTTCGTCTATATACACTCATACAGTGATTACGATACAATGTAGCATTAAGTTAGCAGGTACAAATACACAGTACTTGTTCCAAGCTATGAAATGAAGGTTATTTTAAAGCAATACTACATTATTGTCAATGCAATTGGCAGTTACTAGGTCGGGTTATCATAAGTGTAATGTGTAACAGTGTTATTTGTTTTTTAAAAATTGTATTTTTAACTATCTGCATTCAGACATACGTACACACTACACTACACCAACACCCCACCATATAGAGAGTGGGGAGTGACATTGATCATGCAAAGCATTAACCTTTTAATGCACTACTTATTCAAAGTACAAAGCTTATGAAGGATTCGAAAAAAACATTCAAAAAACGTGATTTTATTATTAACACCACACACGTTAACGTTATTCAAGTCAAAAACAAGATCGCTTGAATGAACACTTGAAAACATTGAAATTTACTTTGTATCATGTCGGTTTTAGCATTCAACCGCCAATCATAATCCCTATTGAGATTGTAATATTGTTAATTTGACTGTTTTCGAAAAACAAAACAGTCAATACAATGCACATAATATTATACTGTTAATGTATGCTGTTTTAACCATTTGAGAATTTTTTGTTGTCTATGCGAAAATGAAATTCAGAGCTGTAGGTTGTAGCATTATGTCTTTTTTTCTATTTTTGCTTTTATGTACTTTAGATTTCCTAAAAGTAGCCGCTCTGTAGTAAATCATGCTCAATTTAATGTAGTTTTCCTGCTTATTTCACATTTACAAAAAGTCGGTTCTATATACTGCTTTCACACTTATGGCCTGATTTTGTATAATATCATACACAAATGCAAAGGTTTGGGCTTTTCGAACTACTTGGACTTCCTTACACTCCAGGTGGTGATATGCTAATTATAAAGCACTGAGAATGTGCCTTAGTAAGCTGTATGTGCCCTATGTATGAATATATATTGCTGATCATTCGTTTAGCAACATAACCTCCAAATGCCGCTATGTTATACAAGTCAAAGTCAAAGGTTAAATCCAGTTGAGAATCGTTGCGTCATCAGAACTTCATTTACATACATAATAATTACGCAATGACATGTACAATGTCCCTACGTCTGTAAATAGAGTAGTACGAAAGCGTAAGAATTTGTAAGATTAGATTTGTCACGTTATTGGTTGCGACTCTACTTTAATTGCATATTATTCATAACATAAATAATGAAGATTTAGATTACTCAATCACTGCACTTTCATCTTTGAATTAACAACTAATGCTTGAAGTTATATTTTATTGACATAATATTATTATTATCATGCAAATGTATTATTCAATGCGTTACTATACGTATTACTCAATTGTGTTTGGAAATAATTCAAATCTATGTATTAATCTTTCAAATTGTCCAATGTCTATACAATTCTTATTTGAGTAGGTATTAGGTATATATTTACATTCTAATGCAAAGTTTTCAAATGAAATTGTGTTCGATAACTTTATATTTTAGTACGTAGGGGCAAGGGTTACTTCAACAATATTTTCCCAACTGCCTTCACATCCATCTTTTCTATCTACATTTATAACTATAACCCTGCTCTTTCTCTGAAAAGGTTACAAAAAATTATTCGCCTTATAGAAATGCAAATTACTAAAAGTGCAATTTATGCAAAAAGCTATTTGTATTTTAATAAACTAACAACTAACAGAAAAATACCTCTTTCTATGATTTTATTTTAAGTGTACTTTTTAAGTACAATAATTTTTTCCATTAATTATTAAAGGCACTTTTTGTACAGACCTATTCAGGTAGCTAACAATGAGAATTAAAGAAAATTATCTCTAGAATTGTACTGCGTACGACCAGTCGTTAATATTTAAGTAAGCTCAAAATCGTTTGGATGGACGTTCTCACGTTTAGCTTACTTTTATGTGGTTTCCTATATATATGACGTGTAGCATGTAGCAAAATGCCAAATGCTCAGCAGAATGATTTCCTTTGTACAATCAGTATATTATAGTGTTATGGCAAAAGTAAGGATCCATTTAACTAGACGGTCTACAATAATGAGTGGACGCAGAGAAGTTTCCATTTTTTGTGTATTTTTGTAAGACCTTCTGCAAAGTCGATGTTTCTTAGACCATGGTAATGTTTAGATTTTTAGTAAGGAAATGCTTAATGCCTAATGTTTATGTATTAGTATTTTATGCCTTGTATTCTTTTCTCTTCTGTAAGCTTTTTTCATACTGACAAAAAATACCTGTTACTTCTTACTTCTAGGAATCATCATTTTTGAGACATTACGTTTACACCACGTAGTAGATCGTGGTTAGAGTGTATGTAGATGGAATGAAATAGTTGATTTGGGATGGCGAATGATTTCACTTCCAGAATCTTGCCCAACGAGAAATTTACTTAAAAACATTTTTCATCATTAGTTGTATGGTTTATTATACGAGTGTAGTAAGAAGATAACAGATGGTTTGTAATTCAGAGCATTGAGTTCATGCAAGCGTACTACACACTTTTGCGTATGTAATGTACAATTTAGACTCGCTGTTTAAAATTTAAACGAACTAACCAAGTTCAAGTTAGTTGATATTCGAGCTGAATAATAATTGAGCACAACACAAGTGTTGTTTAATGGGAAGCATCTTTACTCTTTAGTGGCTTTAGTATTTATATATATGAATGAAATTCAGTGTCCACTGTGTTCCTATATGCTATAATGCACCATGCGATGCGGCTTTCCTTATATTTTAAATTCGTTATAAAAAGTAGAATCTTGTTGAGACAAATATTAACAAGATGCGACGCCTATAGCTATGCTGTGTTTTATAAACACACAGTCAAACTGTATCGATGAAATCTTCAATTCAGCCATATCATTATCATAAAAACTTTGCACTGGATCAAATGCCCGTCTAGTCTAGTCTAACTATTTATCAAGCACCTTAGCAAGTGATTACAATTACATGGAGTTGCCTTTCTCAGTTAGGTCGAATCGCATAAAGAAAACCTTATTGAGTAGGGTTAAACTATTGAAAGCGTTACATGTTTAAAATGTTTATAGCTTATATATTATAGTAATGTGCTAATTAATGATCAGTTGCTTATGAAAGTGACTTTCATTGGCATTTTAGACCTCTCGAGGTCTTATTCTTTACTTTATATATTGCTCACGAACCTAACAGATTTCATGTATCATTTTCACTTATTTACTGTTTATGTCAAGGGTTTTACATATTATGAAATCAGTGGAATGTAAGGACCATAATGTGTTATTGATTTATTGATGAAACCAAAGGGTCTACTTTCTGTGTTTATGTTTTGCGTATTTGTAACTAATATGAAACTTTTACCACAACATAAATAGTGTTTGAAAATCGAGTAACAGTATCTTAACAACATTAAAATGAACCATGAACTTATTACTTATAGTCAATTGATGTGTAATGTGCTAGATTGCTTGTGCACATATATTTATTTCGTATATTATACTCATGCCGCATTATATTTGAAGCAGAGATTATCTGCTCATATAATTTGTATTGCGTTATGCGTTAGGTAGTAATATTTTAATTATAGCTACAAGTAACAAGCAAGATACATACAGACACTTCTGTACGAGCAACATTCTTAATATATAAATAAATAACCGTAAAGCTGATAAGTATGTATACATTTTAGATACATTTTAATCTCAAAGAGGGATAATGTGTGAATGTGAATCTATTCTCATTTAGCATAAGTGTGCAAAGTAACATTTTTCAAAAATATTATATAGTCATACCTCATGTGTGTATGTGTGTAATATATTTCTGCTCTAGAAAGCACTATGAACTTATAACCAATGAAAGCAATGAACTGAATGAACTGGGGTAATTTTTTGTGTAGTGCCAGTATCTGAATCAGATTCCATCTGATTGATTTTAGTTTATTAAATTTTTACTTGTCTATCTACCTTTAGGTAAAATAAATAACAAGGTACTTAAAGGTTTAGGGTTTGCGAAGTCTTTTACTTTTATGCACCTTGGTAAATAGTAAATAAATAGTACATACCTACGTTAATTAGTTTCCAGGCGCATATTGTTAGACAAAAGATTTAGATAGTGTAGGTAGGTGAATTATAAATATACAATTGTACGTGTACGCAATTCAAATTACAAAAACGCAATCACAGCTTGTAATTTTTCATTGTACTAGCGTCATATAAACAGACAGATTTCAAGGAAATCGTATTGATGGCTGAGTTGTAAAAGTCCTAAATTATATCCTTATGGTTCAATTCATTCCAATTATGTACCGTGTGAAATGTGTGTTTATGTATCATGTAATGTAGCTACTTAAAACATGGAAAATCCTGTTAATACTTGCTACGTATTTACTATACAGAGAATTATAATAGTGTTATGTTATGGTTTACAATTTTAT
>JAQFYB010007393.1:0-10891 GCA_034694085.1 Pogonognathellus longicornis
CAGGGTGGACATGTCCACCCTGAGAATTTTCAGGGTGGACATTGTCCACTCTGTCCACCCGGTTCCGCGGTCTATGTATGTATGAAAAGTATACAATTCGGTATAATTCTATTAATATCACGATTGTACAAATAATTACATTTATTCATTAATAATTAAATATGTATATGTTGCAAACAATATTAATGATGAAACTTTCTGTTTTGATCTGTCTTCATATGATTCTGTTCATTATCTATCTAAGTGACTCTTATTTACATTCTTATTCAAACAGTGTTGTCAAAACAATTCATAAGTAATAAAAAACAGCTTTAGTTAAACACTTTCACGACGACACAACGGATCCCATGTTCAGACAAACAAACTTTCATACTAGACTAATTAGACTACCTTTTAATTTTCATAATTGTTCGATGTATTTTATTTCCGTGCATTACAAGTTTGAATGATATTTACATGCGCTTTAATTAGGTAGCTGAAGCTGAGTGATTGATTGACGTCGATTCTTTAGATGAGCATCTATAAATAGTTTGTGTTAGATGAATAATTTTCATTTTACTTCCAAGAATTTGTATAAAATGATACTCCAGAACATAATGATCGTAAATATTTTCAACTGTACTTTAATAGGTATGGTGCAAATGAGATAGCCAAATCTTAAAACTTTAACATTTCTTTCATCAGCATTTTATTATTCTAAAGAAATCGCGACAACATTAGCCAAAAATACAAAACGCATTTGAAGTAATTAATTAATTACCGTGTTAAAATGATATAATTAGACTTGCATCAAAGTAAGTTTGAAATTGAGAATGCCACGTACAAAGCTAAAATAACTTTAATTAACACATCTTTGAAAAAAGATATTATATCTATATATCGAACAAAATATTTGTACACAGGTCGGTATAATAGGAGTTTGAAAAGACATCAAAGGAAATGTAAAAAGTGTTTTAGTTCATGACACGAAACTTAAACTACCTAGGTAGAAAATGAAAATACTGACAATGTATGATTATAATAATAGCTACTTGAATTACTTGATTAAGAGATTTGCTATTGACACAAAATAAAACATCACGTATATACATGGAGATTATATAATGACTGAGATTACAAAATGAATTAATACTTGAAATTACTGTATAACATCTTGACTTAAAAACTAGTGATAAGTAGCTTTGATGAATGACATTGAACACACGGACATTTACAAACTGAGGATGACCCAATTAAATATTCATGTACACTTCAAACTCCTCTTTGGTTAACTCATTGCCCTTCTGATCCTCAAAAAGATAATAATTGGCTTTTTTGTCAACGTACTTTGACAGCGCACTTTTGGTGAACTCTACACTGGGAATGTTTGGTATTTGAGTAAAGTTCATAACAATTTTTTGTACTCCTGGATTGGCAGCAACCAATTCTGCCATATTTTCGGCCGTGGACCAGCTGGATTTATTCGGATAGGGATATGAATTCCATCGCATGACCAACAATTCTGGTTGCATAATTTTTAAAAGTTTAGCCGTCTCCGTGAAATTGTAGCGATCCAAAATGATGCTTTCCAATGCAAATGGGTTTTCAGCAA
This sequence comes from Pogonognathellus longicornis, assembly GCA_034694085.1. Taxonomy (NCBI): domain Eukaryota; kingdom Metazoa; phylum Arthropoda; class Collembola; order Entomobryomorpha; family Tomoceridae; genus Pogonognathellus; species Pogonognathellus longicornis. The sequence goes on from JAQFYB010007393.1 coordinate 1,592, forward strand.
ACTTGCCACTTCGATCAACAACGGCAATAGAATTATTCATTTTCATTTTCTGCACACTTCTTGGTATCCAATTCAAATCGAGTGTTGAGAGTCGGTTGTGTCTTTTCTTGATTGAGATCTCACGTAGTTTGGAACAGCTGCTAAGGAAAGACAGGAGAGTTAAACCCCGAACACTTTTTTGAAGGATGATTTCCACACATTGTAAGTTGGGCAGATTCGCGGGTTCTGTGCAAGAAACGCCCGTGTTGTTTGAAAGATTTAAATGGAGTTTTTCTAAACTTGGTGGAATGTGTGATAAATCAATTGTCGTAGTGTTGACAATTTTGAGTTCTTTGATTTGCATTGTCGTTTTACAATCCACGGAAATCGAGTCCAGTTTCAAACTATTCACATTCCATTTTGAATTTTCCCAATTTGTAACTTCGACAGATTTCAAGGTGACTTGTTGTGCTGTGACAATTTCTTTGGACACATCCAAAATTAAGCGAGTGTTCAAAAGAGGAATGATGTTGATTTCTGTGGCATTGCTAAAGTCGACAGCATTGTTGAGGAGATACTCTTCTGGCTCACTGTTATTGCTGTCCATCAAAAATCGAACGTTGTCCAAACTAATTTTTGATGGCGAGACTTTAACATCATTTGGATTCCAGAATAGCATACAACCCTTCAAATTCAGATTTTTGACGGTGGTAACTTTTCCGATTTGAACACCGAGTTGTGCAGTGAATCTTGGTGAGGCTGAAGCAGTGATAATCAAATCCGTCAATATGGACTCATCAAGTAGAGGAGTAATGTCAATGACACTGACTAACATAACATTGTCGATCCGAAGGGTTGTGTCCTTATTCTCAGAGAGTTCTATACAGTCAAGCTCCAGATAAGTGACGTATTCTCCCCAAGATGAGAAAAATTGTTCGAGCTTCGACATGTTTTGTCTTCCGGTGAATTTGAATGCAGTAAATGGCATATTTTCAAGTGAGTTGTTGAATGTCGCGAAAAATTCAGATGGCTCGTGTAGTTGGTGAAAATCAATTTTAGCTCGTTTTCGAAGCAATGGCTCTGCCACTGAATTCCATTCTTTACAAACTGAGCGCAAGCTCTTGATGTCATCCAGATTAAGATATCCAAATAGGTTCTTGATTATCTGTACAGATAAATTCATACAATCAGTTAAGTACCATGTGTCAGGCAATTCGAATCGAAAACAACAAAAATTGTGTCATTACAAAAATACAAATGGAAGAAAATATATAGTTGTGACAGAAAACGTCAGTTATCGTTGAGTAGTACTTTAAATATTACTAAAGCATTAAATATCACGGCGTATAATTACTGTTACTAACAAACTAGCAAGTATGGCAAAATATACAAATGTGATTTTGTAATAACTGCTAATGTTGAATGTTCATATTGTGAATTTCTGATTATGTATTATTTACCACATTGTTGAGCAGGGGATTCTTTTGTTCGCTTCGAATTGGATTTGAAGTAACGTCATCTTCATCTTCAGTTGCGTCAGAGTCGTCAGTGTCACTTGTAACGCCATCCCTAATTACTTTGTGATAAATATGTTGCAAGAACTTCAGAATATCTTTTGAGGAGTTGAATCCTTTCCTGACGATAAGGTCGTAAAACGCCAGCTTTCTTTCAATCAGGTTTTTCGTGTTTGTCTGCAATTTTTAGTTTAATTCATAATTAATTTAAATTATATTTAGGTGGACCTTCACCACATTTGTACCATTTTTCAGAGAAATTTAGATGCTTATTTTGAATATAAAACTATATTAAAGCAAATGTATATGAACAAATCCTATTATAATATGTTATAATATAAACAAACCACAATTAGGTGTGCAATTGTAATACAAACAACAAAATCAAAATCAAAATGAGCAGATGTCAAAATCCTACATATATTTTATATTGACAAATTATTCAACTAACAACAATAAGATAGTCCATTGTATTTGTAGATTATCAATCATTACAACAATAATAAGATTTGTGACATTACTACACCAATGATGAATGATCAAGAGCCAAAACAAACAATAAACAAAGATTAATTTAACTTACTATTTCGTCTCTATCTTGTTCAGTAATAAGTCTTTTTTCGAGTAGTACTGGTAATATAGCTTGTAGTGCAATAAATTCGGTTGCTTTGCTGGTCAGTGATGAGAGTGATGGTTCCATTTTTGACAGAAAAAGTAAATCACATAATCAACAATACAATAATATTTACGAATTTCGAGTCTACACAACGACAACCTAAGTATTCCTCATGTTCTCTCTAAATGAGTCAGCTGTTGGTTTCTACTCCAGGTAGCGTTAAAAGTCGCGTACATACAGTAGTATAGCACGATTTAAGTTAAATAAGGTATGTGAGTATACGTATACAGAGGAATCGCAAATTACTGCACAGTGCCGTAACGAAGAGGGTGTAGTGTTCGGCCTCAATTTCCGGGAGCGAAGATCAAAATAGTGATCTAGTAATCATACATAATGGTTTGATTTCCGACTCACCCCATTTTTTGTATACAGCCCCAAAATAATATTGGCTTCAAGAATGAGTTACCGGGGCGTTTGACCTCCAGGAAGCTAGCCGTGTTTTTTACCGCTTTTCTCCTGATTTTGCGGAATTTTAAGCACAGCTATTCTTTGGTGATCTCTGGAGGTCAAAAGGCCCAGTAACTATTATTAGCACTCCAATCAAAGATGATCAGTACCCCTTAAATAGTCCTTGTGCAAAAATGCAGCAAAATCGGACGAAAAGGGGTCTTAAGCACAGCTAACCTTTTGTGACCTCTGGAGTTCAACTCTGGTAACGTTTTTCAACCCTACTTATCCCTGAAGGCCACATTATTTTGGGATTGTATACAAAAATTTGGGTTCATCGGACGAAAAGGGCAGGAGCCATCCAATGTTTGCCTCCACATTTGTTCATGTGAAATCGTCATTCTAAAACTCGGTTTACTAAAACCCCGATATATCCGAATGTACCAAAGATAGAAATATGATATTACCACCAATCGAAAAATAATAATCTAGAGTACTATTTCATATATTCACATCATATACCAATTTCCCCATAGGGGACACAAGGGGAACAGTTTTGTTTCAAAGTGGGTCACTGCACTCAGGGCCGTACCCAAGATTTCTCTTTGGGAGAGGCTAGTTGGAAATGTATGTCGAAATGTTATTACCCATATGAAATATGAACAATTTGTCAATTTTTGTATGATACATTTGCGGAAATTTGGGAAAAATGATCAAAAATACATAAATTTCGCGCATAACGCGAAAAATTTCGCGATTTTTGGTAATTTTTTGGGAAAATAATCTATTTTTCAGGATGTATGCTATAATCATTGGTGAGAAACACATATGTATTTATATATTGATTGATTACCTATAATATGATCATGCTCAATAAAAATACTAATAATATCTAGTGTAACTTTAGAAATCCTGGGGGAGGCTTAAGCCCCTAAGCCTCCCCCCTCGGTACGGCCATGACTGCACTTAACTCGCTTGCACCGCACAATCCTTCTTTTTATATTTTCTCTAAAAAACGCGCATGAACTATGCACCTGTGCATAGTTCATGCGCGTGTATAATGCCTCATAAATGCGCGTATCAGTGGGATTATGTGGCACAAAATCAGCGTAATTGAGAATTGTCTGGAAGTCGCCATGCAGAAACGTAATAAATTAAGGTTGACTGTAATATTTTGCTAAAACATTGAAAATTTTACTCCCACCATCGGACTGATATGGGTCGCAGTCGCAGTACTCATTTTACAGCAAACTAAAAAATCTCCAAAATAAATTGTACTTTCCATATGGACAACCAAGGCCGTATGAGGCCATCCATACGAATCCATCACGCCGTCCCATAGCTCAAAATAGGCAGTATTTTTGTTTGCTTATGTGAATGTTTCATAAAATTCTATGTACTTCGGTGCGTTAGAAACTCCGACTTAAAAATTTTAAAAAAATATCTGGCACCCCCTGAGCTGGGGTGAGTGGCGGGAAAATTAAGGCAGACTAAATACTGATACGCCAATAACTTTTAAACTAGAACTCGCCAAGATGTGAAATTGATACAAAGAGTCCAATCTACCTTTATTTTGGTCGTTAATCAAAAAAACCGAATTTTTATTTACCCGAATCCGAAAAAAAACGAATTTCAGAAATAAAGTTTGAAATCGATTTGTCGCAGAGTCCAAGAATTGCCCACGACAAAAAATATGGGAGATTAAACAGCAGACTTCCATCTTTCAGAATACATGTTTTTTGTCGTGGGCAATTCTTGGACTCGGCGACAAATCGATTTCAAACTTTATTTCTGAAATTCGGGTTTTTTCGGATTCGGGTAAATAAAAATTCGGTTTTTTTGATTAACGACCAAAATAAAGGTAGATTGGACTCTTTGTATCAATTTCACATCTTGGCGAGTTCTAGTTTAAAAGTTATTGGCGTATCAGTATTTAGTCTGCCTTAATTTTCCCGCCACTCACCCCAGCTCAGGGGGTGCCAGATATTTTTTTAAAATTTTTAAGTCGGAGTTTCTAACGCACCGAAGTACATAGAATTTTATGAAACATTCACATAAGCAATCAAAAATACTGCCTATTTTGAGCTATGGGACGGCTTGATGGATTCGTATGGATGGGCTCGTATACAGGATTTGGTTTCCAGGAGGGAAAAAAGGTTAAAATGTTATTGTAGATGACAATTTTCGGGCTAAGCGCGAAATGGTTTAGCTAATAATATAAGCTTAAAATCAACCTAAACAGTATAAAATCGCGTGTGCCGCAAAAAATTTCGTGATTTAGTACACTTTTGAGCCCAAAATAACCTACTTTTTTGATACTTCGGGGGGGGGGGGGGAGAGAGCACGTGCCCTAGTGCCCTGCCGCTAGATACGACACTGTGGACAACCTCCGAAACCAAATCCTGAGTAAGGCACTTCAATTTTACTTACACCTCAATTTTACCACCTCCCGAAATTGATCTTGGATCTAGTATTGACTTAAGGGGAGCTTAAAGAGTTGCAAATCACTGATTTGAGGCAGGCATTAGACTTCTATAGTGTTTCCAGCCATAACCGTATGCAGGGGAATATGAATACAGGTAATTCCCCTCGAAATATAAAAAATATCCACATACATACAAAAAAACGTTTAGTTATGATACAAAGCTCAAATGTATAGTGCTTCGGGCGGTTATTGCGATATTTTTACCTCATGTTTAAATTTTACCCCCCCCCCCCATCCGAAATGGATTTCTGGATACGGCCTTGTTTCCAGCATTTGGAGAGTAGGGGTTTTTCTGTACCCCTGGTAGCTACCCAGTATTTCCTCATGGCCACTACAGACTTGTTACGGCACTGACTACAGCTAAGAAGCTCTTTCTTCTATCACCGAACTGAATAAATGCGTAATAAAATAGTACCTACATTACATCTCTAAAGCTTGCAAAAATGTCCTTGTGGCAGTGAATGGTTGTCCACACTCTGAATAGTTAGCATACTCCATGAAGTCCTTGATGAAGCTTTACAACGTCAAAAAGGAAATGTTCTCTTGTACTTGCCAGGATTTCTTAAGATTTCTGTACATTTAACCGCATATGTTCCTCAGGTTCCTCTTTGCCCTATAATATGGATTCTATTGACACAGCTGCAGCTGGAGAGATGCATGGTGGATGCTTTCTTTAGTTGTTAGTATTGTAAAAAGGAGTAGATCGATAATAATATTGATGTTCATCTTTGAGGTTGCACATGTCTGTAACTTCAGGAGAACTGGAGAAGTAAACAGGTACGAACCTCTACAAATCTCAGGTACTCGTTTACTAAACGGCCTTGGAATTTTATGCACTTCATAATCCAGAACCACGATAAATATTAAGTATATTATGTTGGTATTATTATTATTCCTATTCGCATATATAGTTTGTACGATTCCTATAAGACGGCAATGTCACCTTTTCAGTGAAATTATTTTACGAAATCGTCAATCTTCATGGTACGAATGCAACGAATGTGTGTACATATGAATGTACAGCATAAACAAAAGGAAATGGCAAAAACGGCTGTTTTTATAAAAAAACGATAATAGCAAATAACTTTCATCGATGAATATACATTGGGGTCATTGTCAAATCTTAGATAAAATCATCAATGTATATACTATATTATATTAAGTGTGAAACTGTAAACTTCGAATTCATGTTTGTCTTTCACAAACCCATATAAATTTTCTTCACATAATAAATATTTGCCTAAATATTTAAATATTTTTATTGGTTTTAAATTGTATAGTTTACCTAAGTATATTTTCGAATAAGATAGAATAAAATATTTCCCTATAATTATATTTGATGTACTAGTGAGTCGCCCTTTGGGATTACACGCACTGTCATAATTTAAAAAAAACAGACAACAAATGCACAACAAAATACTGTCCGCTTAATTAAATAGCGTTCATCTGGACTAACACAAAATTACACAGATACATAGAAAATTAATTAACATTACAACCATCCGCACAAAGAAGCAACGAATTTACTAAAACCCGACGCTTGAACCATTCTCGAGCCATCCACATACTGTTTTCTAGCAAAAGACAAGAAAACTTCTTCCAACGTCGTTTGCTGTAAAGAGTATTCTTCAATACATTCGTTAAACTGAGACTTGATATTTTCCATCGTCTCAAAAAGTTGATCCCACTGCATTTTGGTTGATTCTATGTGGAATTGCATCGTGTTCTACAATGCATTAAAATTATTAGTCGAATGTTTTTTTTACTATATACACATAGTGAACAAATTAATGAAACTGAGGGATCGTACCTGATGATGATCTTTCAAATTGCAAGGGTTGAACTGAGAAATCACATGCTGAACCAATGAACCTAGTAAGCCTTTAGTATTATCACCAGCAACAAATTCCATCTGTTTTAATCTTATAATGAGACTGTAGCCTTGGGCAAATTTGTTTTTGAGATGTTGGACTCCCCCTAAGCACTGCAACTCGCCATTCACCATTATGCCAAGTCGGGAACAAAGGAACTCACATTCTTCCATGCTATATTTTCACCGCATTCATTTTAGTCAGTTTATAAATAGGTAACATAATTTTAGAGCTCATGCTTTCCAGATAAGATAATATCAAAAATCATAATGGTATTGATATGCCTAAGATGTCCCAAAATAACCCAGTCATAATACATTAAAATAATACAGTAAAAGTTTGGAACATATTCGGTCAATATAATGTGTTATTATATTTTCTACCTGTGTGAAGTTAAAATAATAGCTTGACCAGCATCCCGAAGAGACGAAATGATGTTCCAAAATTGTCTTCGTGAAACCGCATCCACGCCACTTGTGGGTTCGTCCAGGAGTACAACAGGCGGGTCGCCTATCATTGCCATCGCTGCACTCAAACGCCTTTTCATTCCTCCCGAATATTTTTGACACTGGACATTACCACTCTCCGATAAACCTAATAGGTCAGAAACATTTCAATTACAGTACACGATAGCAAACAGTGAAAACCGAGTTTTAGGCAATTTGAAACTTATGAAAAATCAATTATTCTTGGCAATTTTGTCACATTTTATAAAGAAATGTGAAAATACTAATTTAATTTTGGTTGGTGTAGTTCAAGGTAGTATCTAGAAATTCATTTAGGGAAGGGCAGAATTCCATAAAAGTCCCTAAGGATGTTTGAGAGAGCGCAATGCGATTTTTGGCTCTTTTGAGGAAAAATAACACTATGGAATTTCAGGGTGTTCAATTCTCTGTATTGCTCACACCATGTATACCATGTATACTGTATACGCTTGGGGTGCCTACTTAAAACAATTAATTATTACCCATTCGTGACAGCCATTTGTCTGACTCTGAGGACACCTTGGAAATACTGATTCCTCTGAGTCTTGCAAAAATCATAAGCATTTCTTTTCCTGTGAGAACACCAATAATCCCGTCAAATTGAGGACAATAACCGAGATTGCTGAGGAACGTTTTGCGGTCGCTTTGCAAAGAATGTTGATTCATGAATGAGTTTCCGTCAGAGATAATCTCATCACCCGTTAACATTCTAAACGATGTTGTTTTACCTATACAGATTATTAAATTATTCGGACTTAATAATTTAAATTAAAAGATTTAAAATAAAATAAAATCTGCTCAGAATAAAAAATTGTCTTAAAAAATTGTTTGAATAAAAAATTGTTTGAATAAAAAACAATTGTAAAAAAATTGTTTGAATAAAAAACAATTGTAAAAAAATTGTTTGAATAAAAAAAAATTGTAAAAAAAATTGTTTGAATAAAAAAAATTGTAAAAAAATAGTTCAAAATTATAATATTTTACCAGCTCCATTTACTCCAAGTAATCCAAAACATTCACCATGATGAACACCAAATGACAACTTAGAAACCGCTGAGAAAGTTCCAAAAGTTTTGCAAAGTTCGTGTACTACAATTGCATCATCTGAGGTTTTTCCTGCAATTTTGAGACGATTCACCAACAAATGATTCTAAAATACCACTAAAAGTTTCATGGTTCACATAAAAACAAACATTAGTTTACCAGATTCAATCAATGTTTTGACTCTTAAAGTTTCTTTTTGTACATCTTGGTCATCACAATTTTGAACGAAGGTTATATCCTGTTGTTTTACGAGTGCGTTCATCAGTCTCTTCAAGTAGCCGAATTCAACCAAAATGAGAACAACTGTGTAGATGATGGATATGACAATCATAAAACACATTTCTTGTCCAACGCCTGGAATATCGGGATTGTAACGGTACCCACTTGTGTATAATGGATCTTTAATCCACCAAGAGTAATATGACTGAGATTTGAAGCATGGCACACCAAGTTCTTCGCAATTGTCTGTGCGAGCGTCATAAAATAAAAACAAAATATTTTTTTTCAATTTTGTTCAGAATTGTTATATATTGCCTATGATATAAACGATGTATGAAATATTTTAACATACCACAACAGGTTTGCATTTCTTCTATACTCCAATAATCAATATCCGGTCGACATACAATAGATTTTATATCGTCTGACATCACATTGCATTTGGTATTCCTGGTGGATGTTTTTACAAAAGTCATGATAGCTTTTGAAACACCAAATGTTGGGAATAGACGACCAATCCAACCGACAGTTGCTGCAGTTGATGTTAATGTAATATCATCCTGTAAAGCCGTAGGTATAGTGTGCTCTTGTGAATGTGATTATGCGAATGTGATTCAGAATGCGAATTATCGAAATTCCT
>JAQFYB010007394.1:0-10889 GCA_034694085.1 Pogonognathellus longicornis
GCGTCTGGATCTTTTTTAGTTTTTGATTTCTCTGCGCTTGCGTCTGGATCTTTTTTAGTTTTTGATTTCTCTGCGCTCGCGTCTGGATCTTTTTTACTTTTTGATTTCTCTGCGCTTGCGTCCGGATCATTTTTCCTTTTTGATTTCTCTGCGCTGGCGTCTGGATCTTTTGTACTTTTTGATTTCTCTGCGCTCGCGTCTGGATCTTTTTTAGTTTTTGATTTCTCTGCGCTTGCGTCTGGATCTTTTTTAGTTTTTGACTTCTCTGCGCTGGCGTCTGGATCTTTTTTACTTTTTGACTTCTCTGCGCTGGCGTCTGGATCTTTTTTACTTTTTGACTTCTCTGCGCTCGCATCTGGATCTTTTTTAGTTTTTGATTTCTCTGCGCTGGCGTCTGGATCTTTACTGCCACCCCCGCTGCTCCCTTTATTTTTTGAACTCTTTTTTCGCACAGGTAGTTCAATATCCAGATTAGAAATGGTTTCATCGCCCGACGGTTTCCAACATTTACCTGAACCTTCTTTCTGCAACAGAAATTATTTATTTTAATTTATTTTTTCGTTCACTAGCACTATAATTTTAAATTGCAGCGTGCAATGCTTTTATAATATTTTTAAAAAGTTAAGCTTTTATAAAAATTTTCATTAATTTTTAAAATTGCAAGTGTGAAATTAATATTAGTATTAGGTAGTATTCTACTAACTACTAAAGATATATTGAGACCAATAATAATTGGCTTCTAATTCATTTTACCTTAGGGGCGACATTGGCAGCGAAAGCGGATTTGTAGGCCCAATTGCCTGCTGGTAAATATCTCGCCACTACAATTGTAATTCCTCCTTGTGTTTTTGTTTTAGCTTGACCTATTCCCATTTTTTCAGAGTCTTTCCAAACGAGTTGCGAAAATCGGGAGGACTTTTTCGAGAAGTAATTGGGATCCCATACGTGAGACTTACAACCGCCGTACCATCTTTCTGCGACAGCTCTACCACTCACAGTTTCATTATCTCTGGTTGCAAAAATACTTTCTCCTGTTGCATATGTCCAACTGGGTGTCAAAACAGGCTCATCCTTTGCATCTGACTTTGAGGCTAATTTTTTAGCCCATTTTTCCGCGTCCACACAAAGCTAAATTTTTTACATTTAGTATTATATTATATATTTTGTGATTCTTTAATGAAATATTGTACTGTAATTTTTATATGATAAACTTTTAAACAAATTAAGAAAATAAAATTTCACATTCTTCTTAATACTAATACATATTAAATAATTGTATTAGAGAATAAATCATATTAAATTATAAATAAATATACAAATATAAAATAATTTGGGAATGTAACCTTCCAGTCCAATTCGAGAGGTGCCGCATCATGAAGTGCTCTGTGTAATAAAAAAGTTACTTTTATTACTATTTTTCAATGAAAAATTGCAAGGCAAAAATTCATTTTATCAATTAGTGTGTTGTATTTTGTCTGTCATATTATTGTCATATTATTGAAACAGAAAATATTCATTTAAAAAATTGAAGAAATGACGAAGTCCAAATATTTAAAATTACTGTAATTTTCGTTACATACCTGTATTTATTTGTAATTTTCAAATTTTTTCTAATAAATTCTTCAGATGTTGCTACATCGTCCTACGTAAAATTGTATCAGTAATTAATCACTAAAAATAAAGCCATCAATATTTTATTAATTGTATCGCTTGAGTTGAGTTACCTTTGAGTCTTCATTAAGATCTCTTCGATTTCTATGACTTCTACCCGAAACATTGTGTCTCCCTTCCAAAAACGTTTCGTTCACTTTACTAAAATTTGCCATTCTTTCTTCTTTTTCATGTTGAAATATTGAAGGCATCCATTTTAAATAAGCTACACTAATATAGATTCCTACTGCTATGAAAAAATATATTGTGTACAGTGTCACCAGAATCGTATTTCTAAGATCCATGATAATTGTTTCCACTATTCTATTTAATTTAGCTAGAGCTTTTTAATACGCTGCTCAACATTTTTATGAGAACGCAAATCAAAATGAGTTCAGCAGTAAAAGTTAAATGTTTAGTTATATCTAATGTCAATAGAATTATTTCAATGCCTTTACTTTCTGTGTTCGAGTAACCTAGAAATATTTTATGAATCATTTTATTTACAAACAAGTAAATATTGCTTTCAAATAAAATTTAGGTACCTTATACCAGGCACGTAGCCGGGGGTGCACTGGGGCACGTGCACCCCCCGAATAAATTATTATAGTTAATCATAAAAGTGCAAAAAATGGGGGATTTTTTCGCACTATGCATAAATTCGATGTATTTTGCTGTGGTTTTAACCTTCATTGATTCTTTTTTCTCGCTACGCGCGATTATAAACTCATTTGTACCTCATATTGAGATTTCGCTCCCCAGAAAATGTATAGAACCTTAGTCTACTATAAATCTTTAGTGCCCATTTCATTAATAAACTGCTGTAAAACAGAGTAAAAAATTGCGTCAGCCGTGTCAGTATCAAAACTGTCTTCCAAACGTTGTCAAAACCGTTCCGTTTGACTTACTTTTTGAATTTATATCTTTTTTGAACTCCAAAATTTCATATGAGAAGGATCATATCAATCATGATTCATGAGTTACTATCTTGCGACGAGACGCTAGGTCGGACTAACAGTTAAATCATTTCTATAAAGGAGTGTCCGATACGTCTCAAATTATCAGAAATAAATATCACCTGTTTAATGTTTTTCTTAGGCGATACTTCTATACCTACCTCATCTCTTATTTTGAAATAAAATTGCAAATAGTAATTGTTTATATGGTATGTGTATTTATAGGTATTTATGCAGGGTATTTATGTATAAATAACATTGATGATCAAGCCTTATTTCAAACACAATCTATAATTATGTTCATATATATACAATATTAATATTACTAGGAAGTTTTATTGCTCAATGTAATGTAAATTTTCATATAGAATAGGTACCTAATTCATGCTGATATACAAATGTAGTTATTAATTTAATTATCATCTCTCAAAAATCAATGCAATTTAACTGTAAAAATTAAATGTAAAAGAATACAAATTTCACACTCCTATATACAAATTTTAATTAATAAATATAATTATATATAGCGTAAGCTATTGACTCACATCTTATTATTATAGTACTTATGTACAAGTATTGTTATTTATGACTATTATAATAAGTGTAAATACATTTATATAATACATTTGTGCATAGGCCGCAGTGTGTATTTTGTGTATACGTGCATTTATACCAGCCATAATAAGTACGTAAGGTGTGTTTGTGATGATAGAGACTGATAAGCCCAAAAATGCATTGTGTTTGTAGTTAGTTGCTCACACAAATGTCTGAGAGGTTCTTGTACTGCTGTACTTATAAGTCAAGGTTTCGCTTTTCTTTCGCTGTTCGATCAAATCATTGCTTCTTTGACCTTAAGAGTATCCGCTCGATTGGATCTGCCCTTTATATTTTAATAATTAATAGATGCATAGCTTCATGGAATTATAAATAAAATGTGTCCAGCCATTTAGATTATTGTTATATTATTAGCTTCCTACTATTCCCTTCATAATTCCATGCATATTCCTTAAATCTGCGAAGATGGTCAAAGTATAAAAGCTGTTGGGTCATTTGTTGAAATCATCACAAGCTTTGAGTTCACTTTCAGAACAACAATCTCATTCTTCTCTCCTTTTGTGTTTTTCACAACCAAATCCCAAACTCAAAATGAATTCCTTCGTTGCCGTCCTCTTCCTCGCTGCTTCCGCCGCCGCTGGTGGTCAATTCGGATATTCCACTGCCCAAGGAACCACCCACGCTGTCGGAGTCTCCGCTCAACTTCACCAACCCGCTCTCGCCTACGCTGCTGCCCCAGCTGTAAGTTTCAAATACAAACTCAAATCTCATTTTTAGTTCATTCAATGTTTCTCATAAAATAAAATTGAAAAATACAAAAAATGGTTAAATTCTTTGTGAGTTGCATACAATGTTGGAATGTCTCAATATTTAATTGTGTATTGTTTATATTTGTACTAACCAAAGTATGGATACCAACAGATTGCTGCTCCAGTTGCCTATGCTCAACCCGCCTTGGCTTACGCCCCAGCTCCAGTTGTGACCAAGACCGTTGCCCCAGTTGCCCAATCCACCGCTTTCGTCAACCGTGCCCCAGCTGCCCGTCTTGCCGTCGCCTCTCCAGTCCTTGCTGCCCCAGCTGTAAATCTAGTTCAAATTTTATGATTTAAAGCAAAATAATATTTTTGTTGAGGTTAAAAAAATTGCAATGATAAACTTTTCTATTTTTCCAATCTGCTATAACTAGTATGGTTACCAACAGGTTGCCGCTGCTCCCCTCGGAGTTGCCTACGGAGGACAAGTTCTCGGAGGCCAAGTCCTTGGATCCAGAGTCATTGGAGCCGGAATTGCTGGACCAGCTTACTATTAAATCCAGAATTAATTCATAATGTTCATTCGCCAGTTGACATTCTAAAATATTTTCTCAATTCTATTTAAAATCTCTGAATCTTCAATTTTCTCTTACTGGAAGCTCACAATCAGTACAAATGTGATATACTATAATGCAAAGCATTGGAATAAACTAAATTATTCGTCAATATAAGCAAGCTGTACAAACCTAACATTATTTTCAGTGCATTATTGGCAACCATTACAATCGTTCGGGTTCGTTCCATATTCATAAAACTATAAAAATTCACCTTTTATTCGTTGTGCTGTACCTACTCTTTCCGCAATTCTTTATAATCCAATAATCAAGGTGTTTTTGTCTCAATTTAGCTCAATTTTTTCACGCCTCGCGCGAAAATTGTCATTTCTATTAACAATTTTTACCTTGGTGCCCCCACCGAAACGAAATCCTAGATACGGCCTTGATTAGATTTTAGATTATTATACCTTGTATTAAAAATTACTTTACATCAACTATTAAATTAAGTATAAGGATGGCTATGACTTTCTCATCATCACAAACAAACGCATGCAAAAATAAATTCGTCGAAAATAAATGGATTTCGTTGAAATCGTTCGAATTAAAATTCACTAAACATCTGTTGCGGAAAATTATTCCGATATTTATCTTTAAGTTGCAAAATGGACGAATACAACACAAAATTTCCAAAATTATACAGTGACCATATCTGACTGGGACATTTTTTGAAAATCCATTGTTTTTCTAAACCCTCCATTTTAGCAAGAAAAATTAGGGACGGTAAATATGAAATGTTACCTATTTTAAATTTAAACTGAAACCTGAATTTTAAACTTTTAGTCAAAATCAACCTAAAGTGCAACAAATTCGCGCGAAGCGCTAAACATTTTGCAATTTTGTGCATTTTTATGAAAAAATAATCTGTTTTTTTGGAAATTTTGAAATAACCTTTGAAAGGATTTTGGATTAACTTGAGCGGTAATTAATTAATTAATAATCCTTGATTTTTTTGTGATTTTGTACTTTTTTATGGCTCGTTTTATTTTTACTTTGGGTCAAAAATTGAGCTAATTGTGATCAAAATTATCCTAAAATGCATCAAATTTGCGCGTAGCGCAAAAACATTTTATAATGTTTTGCAATTTTATAGCTAAAAGACATGTTTTTTTCGTCATGTGTTCTGTCATGCATGGCTAAAAATCAGTACAAAATCATTACACCAGTACAGCGATAGTATTCTAACAATATGGGGAAACTAAGACCGTTTAAGACTTTTGTCTTTTTTATTCATGTTCACATTATTTTTATGAAATGAAAATTAAAAAAATTTAAATTTAACCTCAATCCGGGACAATCCCGGTAATACGGGACGTCTGGTTACTGTACAATATTATATGGATTGAAAAAGCCTGCCGTTGTTTGAAATCAAAAATTGAAAATTGAAATCCTAAAGTATGTACATTTCATGAGAACCCATGCTAATAATTTATTTAGGAGATCTATATTTTATATACATAGGAGCCATCTTTTTTAAATTAGGTAATCTTAACAAATTATGACAAAGAGGAGAACAGGTATTGGCTAAATTAACATCATATAATACAGGGTGTCTCAATCATCGTTTGCGCCGATAATACATGGGCAATTTTTTCTTTTTGTTTTGCCTTTACAATATGCGCCACTCTCCGAGGCCAGCAAAGCTCATGAAAT
The DNA here is from genome assembly GCA_034694085.1 of Pogonognathellus longicornis. Taxonomy (NCBI): domain Eukaryota; kingdom Metazoa; phylum Arthropoda; class Collembola; order Entomobryomorpha; family Tomoceridae; genus Pogonognathellus; species Pogonognathellus longicornis. Next base: position 6,181 of record JAQFYB010007394.1, read on the forward strand.
CAATGAATAAATACAGATACACTACACTATTATCTCAAATTATTAATTGTATGAAATATGCAAAAACTGAAGAAGAAACAACTCATCTAACTTGTTAAATGTTAAGTTGACAAATATTTTTATTTCATTTTCACTCTTGAGAAAGATAAACAATCAGTCTTATTTTACCATCGTAATTGTCTCATCTTGAAAAGTAATAAAGTAATTACGTAATACATCTTGTAACTAACATATTATACTGCTTAAAAAGATCTTAATTATCATTATTATAAACAAACATTTGTCTCAACCAATTATATTTTCATAAAGATATTTGTATTTATTTTATGAGTGTAAGTGATATTTTAGCGTTTTATTTTAAATCTTCCACTGTACAAGCCTTTTACCAAATCCATTTGTTTCTCCAGGTACACAGCCACTGGTCCTTTTTGTCCGTTTCTTGCTTCCGAACAGTCTGTTTTGAAAAACTTGTAAGCGTCTTGTTGCATGTCGGAGACAATGTTCAACTGCTGCTGTAGTTGCACCAGGTTAATTTTTTTATCTGAATAGTCTTCCATTGCTTTATTCAGAGTTTCCTTCGCAATAAAATGTTTCAGTTGGGCTGTTAAGAAACAAAAATAGGATGTTCAGAAAAATCAAAGTAAAATAATAAAATCGAAAAGTCTACCATTACAAATAAACAGAATACATAGGAACAATAGAAAATATTGAATCAGCTTGGTTCATTGGTGTTCTCTAGAATTTTTCGTTTATTTGAGGCGCATACTAATTTAAATATAATACGACGAATCAATTAAATCAATTAAAAACGAAAAAAAAATTGTATACTTACATCTTTCCCTGGAAATTCCTGGTGCAGTGATATTCACGACCTTGAGTAAATATTTACATTTGGAAATGTACAAGTCTCTTTCAGCATTCGTCATATCTTCACTCTTTTCATCTCCAAGATATCGGACAAGCTTTCTCGAGGCTTCGGTCAATACCCAATGATTGGGATGAAAGTTTTCATCCGCATCGTCGGAAATAAAAATCGCAATTTGAGAGGGTGTCATCATTTGTAAACTGAGAAACCTAGCATTGGCGAATTCAAGCTTAGTGTATCCGAATATATCGAGTTTTTCGCAAGACCCACACTTCCACGGAGCACCTTTTTCAAGTGGATTTGTAGAAACAAGAGATGGAGATTTACATTCGCTGCAAACGAATGTGGAGGCTTGACTTCCAAGTTCAGTCGGATCCACACATCGAATGCATTTGCACAAAAAGTCAGGAATTCGTTTTTGCCTTTCGTGAGTGCCAACCATATTTATTTCAGAACTGTAAGAAATTGTCAACATTTCTCCGCGTACGATGTCCACTGCGGTTCTCACTTCCATCGCCATGTTGGGGGCTGGTGAGGTTCCCCACGTACAATTTGGAGCGCAAGAATGAGTCAACATGCTCACGTCCGATCCCACAAACGACCCAAAGCTATAAATACATTAATTATATTCACCACCAATTATAAATTATGTGTCAAACGGAATTTTTTTGTACCTACTCATTTTAAATTACATGGTGAGAAATATCTCACAAACAATAAGATCTTCCTTGAGCATTTTTTGCTGTATGGTATTATTTTTTTGCAGAAACTGGTATTTACTTTTTAAAGGGAAACTTACGCAACACGTGGGGGTAAATCACCATCTCGTGGATAATTCATATTCATTCCAAATGCATTAATACAAAGGACATCAAAAACCCGCATCCAATCTTCAACTTCAACTTTGTCAGAAAGTTTAAAATTTTTGATACTTTCATTGGCATTTAGCTTCGCTGTAGCAAGTTGTTTGTTTTTTTCTAGTTTTGGTACCGTTTTATTTTTCTCAAATTGCAGATTCATCAGAGACGACCAAAATTTGGGATTTTTGTGTTTCAAAAGAGATGTTCGTAAAACAAAAATATCCATATAAATATCGTTTGTTTGGTCTTCAAAAGTAATTTTGTTGGTGGAAAATATTTGGCATTCATTTTCGGAATGACTAGCAATCTAAATATAAACAAATAGAATATATATTGCCTTAAATAACTCATAAAAAAAGTTGGTAAACATTTCATTGTAAACATAAACTATTTTTCACACTTTTTCACACGCTGGTGAACAAATTGGCCAGTTACATTTGGAACATTTTCTAGGGATAGTTCGCGGATCGTACATAATGCAATAACACCCGAGACAAACAGGAATAAGTGTTTGGACATCTCTACCCTCAAACGAAGGGACTTTGGGAGCAGAACTGACGGGACGTTCTTTCAGGACCAAATTTCCAGCTTTTAAATCCCTTGTAGCCACTAAATGTCGTCCAATTTCGTCATTGCTGTCAACCTTGTAAGCTTTGCAATTTGTTTTGTGATTTTTCCAATCCGACTTTTGATGAGCCACAGAGCAATAGGACACTGCACCGCAAGCTGAACAACATTTTTCAGCCGGTTCAAAGCAAACACCACACAACTGAAATAATTATTTCGTAATTTCCTTTAATTTTTTACTATCGAGTACAATATTTAAAATATTATTATATAAAAATTTTACAATATTTATTTTATTACATCTGTTGTCTGTGTTGTAAAATGGGTTGGAGTAAGGCGCTGGCAACGGTGGCAACATTGGCAACGCGTGTCCTCTGCCTTACTCCAACCAACGATCAACGATGAAGCAGGCACCTTAGACAATTATTATAATTATATAATGGATGGGATTTGGCAATTTAGAGCGCCGGGAGCCTCAATATAGGGCACCGGACGGGCGCCCCGGGATTTCAACCCCCAAACCCCACATAAATCGAAGCCCCACCGACTGACTGTTCCTCACTTCCTCATAGCCGTATGGTCAAGCGCGTACTCAGGATTATAAGTTGGGGGTGCACAGCAAGGTTGTATATAGAAATTAAATATTGGGAGAGCAAAATTGATATTATTTACAATTTAGTCCATATAATAGCGCTTATTAATTAGGTAAAAACCAACTTAAAATGCACAAGAATCGCGCGTAGCGCAATTTTTTAGATTTTTTTGTTAAAATAACCTGATTTTTGGGCATTCTGGGGGTTCACGTGCACCCCCCTTGAGTACGCGCCTGCGTATGGTTTATTACATTATTTATGCTGTGCTTGCATGTTGCATGCATATAATATAAAGAATATTTCTAATTTCTGGAACTTCAAATTAAAATAAGGAATAAATAATAAAAATTCTTACCTTTGAGCTACTCATGGTTTTATACTTTAAGATAAAATAAAAATAATTTTATTACACACCACATATACTACTCTCTAAAAACAAAAAAACAGGTCATAACATCTTGTCAAAATATTTAATAAATTATGAAATAAGCAACAACTGAACTTTGGTTAAAAACTAAAATATAAATAGTTAATATATATTTTATTGTTATGGTTGGTGCTGTCAGCTGTTAATAACGTCTTTCTTTCCGGAGTCCTGAATGAAATAAATCGAACTTGTACGCAACTTTGCCATACACATTTGAGACAAGACTGAACAAAAGTAAAAACATGACTCTTGCTCGCTATTTTCTTGGGGCAATGCAATAGTTGTCTGTCTAAAAACAATAGTCCGTTGGCCAATGTTAATTTTGCTGAAAAGTTAATTTGCATAATCTTTCGTTTTTTAAGTATTTTCAAAAAAAATTCGTAATTTCCTTAACAACACTAAAAATAACTTTCCAGATAACCTTATAGAATTTCCAGCGGACTATTGTTTTTAGACAGACAAGTTTATATACAGAATCCTATTGTGCCTATAAATGCCTATTTGCCTATTTTTGGTTTTTAGTGCCTATTTGACCACTTTTGGTTTTTATTGCATATTTTGACCGTTTTGGCTGTAATAATGCCTATTTTTCATACCATTCAGTATAAAAATTGAAACTTAAATTATATTAGTTGTTTAATTTTATGTTTTACCTCAATTGTTAAGAAGAAAATTATTCATTATGTTGAGACGATGCATATTTAGAAAGATAACGCTACGATATCCTAGGAGCAGTTGCGGCAGTTTTATATGCCTGAGGTGAAAATTGTCTTTGTTTCCAGACAAATTACATGCGATGAAATGATAGACGCGGACGGCCAACACGTTGAACATGTAATTGTTGGAAGAATGAACAAAAATACATATATTCAAAACTCCATTTGATTGTCTCAAAACAATTAGCCAAAAATGACAGTCCAAATATTCACTCATAAATAGAAAAATGTTGGACGAAAACTTCCTATTACAACTTTTACAACATTTAGTATATAAAATTTCATTTATATCTGTGAATTTTTTTGGCCCTGCGCGCATTTGATTTGATGACTGAGCTTGAGACGGCTTATATACATAAAAACCAAAGCCATTATTCAATTGTTGTGAAATGTAGCTCTTAAATAATTGAATTTTGGATGATAACTTCCTTTAATGTGATTTACGATTTACGTATTAAAACAATTAATTAATTATACATAAATGAAGTTTGGTTTATTTTCGAAGCATTTATTAGTGTAATTTAACTTTTACTTGCTTAAGGTTTGCTTGGAGGATAGATGATAAAGCTTAATATAATATGACAGCTGATGATATAATATGATGATTAAGAGTGGATTTAGTCTTGCCGCAATTTCGAGTACGCGCGTCTTTTTTTCCGCAAAATGCCCATTTGACGCTTC
>JAQFYB010007395.1:0-10887 GCA_034694085.1 Pogonognathellus longicornis
AATTTCCGAGCTGAAGGAAGGGATTAGAAGGATTAAGAAAACTGATAAGAGGAAAAGTAGGAGCAATACAACAATACCTTTTGCATACATTTAATACTAATATATACCACTGAATAAAATGATCCTCCTTGTGTGGAGGTTTTGGTTGCTCCGTCTGTAAATCTCTCTCGAGCACATAATTTCTACTGCTATGTTGTGATATTATGAGCTAGCCTTTCTTTTACATATTATTTATGTGTGTGCCTTGCACAACCAACTTACTTTACTCGTAGGTACTATACTAGAACTAGAACTTACACAACTACCCTCCCGCTCTGTCCATCTCCATCCGCGATCATTGAACAACAGAAGAACATTTATAACAAAACGAGAGAGTAGCCTTTGCTTTGCATCCTACCATTACTTTTACAATGGATGTTCCAAAACTACCACAAACCCATTCCATAATATATCCTTTCCCATCAACATCAACTTATATTATTATTGCCTACTACACTGTCTCTATACTTTATATGTATGTGTATACAAATGAGTGTGTATGTATATATAAGTATTACTTTCTTCTTTGAGTTACTTATTGCATTAGTATTAGGAGCAGTAGCCACATAAATGTATATACCGTCATTCTGTGCAATGCTAAAGTAAAACCAAGTCGTTTAGCTCCGGCTTAAATTTTCAGCCACACAAAACACAGCAGATGAAAATTCTAGGACATGTTACTTGTGTTTATATACTAGTATAGTGATAGGGCTAATGTGTATAGTTAGGGAAGACTTTGGTTTGTATGTACTTTTGTGTCCTTCTGTGTATGTACTTATGTATGACCGGTGTGTTGTGTAGATGCAATTCCATTTACAATGCCAAACCCAGCAGACCACAGTGAAATCCTAAAATCTCGTCCCAAAACCTCAGCACAACTTTTACCTATACATACATGTAATGTATGTACAACTATGGTATTATCCTTCCTACTATATATTATGTCAAATTTGGACCGTTCTTGAGTGCATAGGTAATAGTAATACGGAATATGCATCGTTAAGCGGAACTAAAATAACGGACTGACACGAGAAACGTACATCTCGTCTAATGAACAAACGACTACTATCACAGAAAGAACTCAAACGAACTCATTTTTGTTGCAGGAGTATAGTATTTATGCATTCATAAAAATTCATCCATACTATCTTAAATTAAGATGCTATGCTGACAGAAAATAAAGCATACCTAATTCTGCAATAATACAGTCATAAAACCTTACAATCTAAAGACAACAATTTACCAGGTGTATGTGAAAAATTAAAAAGTAGCTTGTTGTGTGAAAAGTGTGAAAAGATGTATATTAAGCGTATTGATGAATGAAATTTGATTTTTGTTGCAATCTAATTGAATTTGTTAATTTGCATTTTTAACTTTTGGTATTTTTTAATTTTTACATAGGTAACTAATTAGGAATTCATCAAAGTTTGTTTTGAAGAGACAAATCAACTCAGTTTCCATCAGTGTGTTATTTTGTGTGGATTCTATGAACGTGTAATAGGCAGAGGAGATGTTGAGTGTGTTTATCAGCGATGCATCTCCTATAATGAGTAGGTAAATACATTATGCCTGTTTGGTGTAATAAAAGGTTAACGCAAGTGTAGTAGTAGTGTTGGTAGTGTTAAAGCACGTTTTGGTGTTAGTAGATGCTCAGGAGTTTAGTGTGTCCAAAGCAGTACTCGTGTAGTGTCACTTACTGTTAGTTTAGTTGGGACTGGTTGTGGGATGTGATTGTTTTTCAAGTCTTCTTCTTCTTGCACTGATCTAGACAACAAGAAAGATTCAAGATATACTTTTCTTATTCTTTTCATCAATACATAAAAACGGCTCATCATGTACAGTGTCCTGGTGCAGAAGAAACACAACAAGAACACTAGTACGAAGGATCTTAAGCGAGGAAACAAAACGAATGTTCTAACTTTATATTTTATTCCACAGTCCTTCTATTCTACGCATATCCAAAAAGCTGACATAACTTTCAAGGCAGACTGACTTGACTTACATACTCGGACTCAGCAAACTCAACATTCTACAACAACCATGCACACATTATATGTGTTTTACAATACGTACACTATACCATATTATTGTATAGAGTTTATGTAAGTTTACACTGCTATATAAGTATACACACACAATGTGTGTAAGTATGGCACACAAATACAACACAGTATCATCATAAAACTTTTGGTCCTTTGCCTTTTCCTAAAAATTCAGTTAAGGTTCTTTCACAAGAAGCTGACTGAACCTGAACCATTGCTGCTGCTGCATATAGAAAGAATACACACAGAAAAGAGAGAGAGACACAGAGAGAGAGGATTGTTAAACCCAAGTCAACTCACATCACATCATTAACAACAACACAGGAGCAGGCGAGCTCAGCCCTTCATTTCATTTCTCTCTTCAACTTGCGTTTCACTTTTCCCTTTTACTTACAAACTCCACTCATTCATCCACAAGCACTCTGCAACAACGCAATACACAAATAATTTTATCACCTAACAATACGTGCACTTTGTCACTACACGTCCATCATAACACTCATCCTTTACACTAAAGACACAAATTATAGGAACTGATTTGGAAGAATTTTTGTGAAAGGAAAGGAATGAAAAGAGATTGCAATTTTGATTGAGAAAAATTTTCAATTGCAAACAAATTACATTGGGTTTGTTTTTAAGAAGTTTATAGAATTGTATTAAGGGATTGAGAAGAATTTTGAAGGAGAAAGTCAGTGCGTGTTGTGTTTTTATTAATTAAGGAACAGTGGTGTATTTAGTTAATAGCAAGGGAATTGTTTGGTATAAGAAAGAAAGAAAGAAGAGTGTTGTTGGACAGAATGACGGAAACCGGCTCGTTGTCAGATGATGCTGGAACTTGCTCTCCCTCTTCATCAGGTGACTCCGTTCATATTAATGGTAAGAGCAAACACGTTCGATTTTTGTTTACTTTTTTTGCAAACAGAGTCTATAAGTAAAAGTGCTTTTTGTATAAATTTTTTCCTATATTCACATACAACTGTTTAAGTTTATTCATTAAGACATTAATGGAATTTATGTAGAAAAAATGAGTAAAAATATATTATGCAATACTAAAATTCAAGTTCAAAGTTGCCAACAATGGATTCTCTGGTTATTTTAGTCTATAATAATATTTTAACTGATATAATGAAAAGTAAGGCTAGGTACTTAAGTTCATTCATACTCTGCATGGGACATCCTTCTCTGTGTATACACGAGCCTCACTTTACAACGAAATCTGCTGAATCATTAAAACTCATCAATTTACTTTCAGTTTCCGAATCATAACTTCATTAATTTTATTTATTTTCGTGTGTTCATGCATGTTACAAATGAGTATTTCACATTTCTCGTCATTTTTCAACAATGCGTGTATCTATGGCTTTTGTAGTGGCAATCATAACGTAATTCAAATGTGTAGGCTATGTATCTACAACGGAAACGCTTCATAATTCTTTTATTTTCGGGGTTTTCTACTTTGAGGCATTGACAGCTCTGGATTGTGCTAGAACGCCCACGGAAAACTGTAATTAACACCTTACGCGTATACGTCAATGTGTTTACTTGTTTGTCCATGAACCTTATGATGATGAAACTGTACAAAACGGTACTATGGAAGTATGGAACAGAGACACGATTCTATTACGGTTAATGCAACTTAACGGTATACTTCTATTTATACTTTCGTAGCGGCGACCACGGCAATAATTCCTCCTCCATATTTGTACTCATCGTATAAAAGTTTTATACTACAGTAATAACTCAATTTCGATATTATAGAAAACTAACACGCTAGGTATGTCATATCTACAAATGGAATTACACTAACAGTTAAATATAAATATTTTACACTTACACAGGCTAGTACGCACATGTAAATGGTGTATTCACAAAAACTGTAAAATATCATCCAAACAATTAACATTTATTAATTCAATTCGCTCTTCGAAACAAACCTACCATATATTATTTTAAATGTAGAATATTTATGAATTGAATTTTTTATATTGCGACACACGTGTTATACCAAACATTTGACAGTAAGGATGAGTATTATACGGATGAGATTATGCAGTCGCAAAAAACGAATTTGTAATTGTATCTTCTCCATAAAGAAAAAATAAAAATGACAACAGCCAGGACAATTTCAATTGTAAAACACTCTAAAGAGATACAATAGGTGAGTGTGGTTGAGAATGACAGCAATAAAAAAGACTGAAATTGAATTCATCTGTAGGATTTTGGATTTGATTTGACTGTTTAAGGTTGCACGGATCTTCATACACACAAAACACACGCACAACCTCTGCCATACATAAATAAACCTACACAATCACCATAATACATTTCTTTTCTCCTAAAAATCTCGTAACGTAACTTCACCATGCTCTCTTTTATTGTGTTTTTTATTGTGTGTGTGTGTTTAAGCATTCATGCTCTTGTTGAATATAATATCCGTCACACACAGAACATATAAGTTACAGTAAAGGAGATGCGTAGCTCAATATGTGAGTTTGTTTCAAACTAAAAAAATTGGGTTGGGCTCTTCCCTGTCTCTCTGTGTGTGATTCCCTCCTCATTCCTGGAAAAATGAATGAAAATGGTTAAAAGAGAGAATTACGGCACGGTCATTGTAAGAATTCACGTAGAGAAAATAGGAGAAGGCTATTTATTTACTACTTAAGTCTAAGTGGATATAGGACTTGTATTTCTATGTGTATTTATATCTGTATACTTATTACTGCTATTATTATACAAGGCATATGTGTAAATGCATGGAGTGCCTGGGTACTAGGTATATAATATGATTATAGCCACATAAGAGAATAATAATAGTGTTGAGCACTGATATACACTTTATACATAAGAGGTTATAGTTAACAATGCATTTAGTTTGTGTGTGTGTAAAGGTTAGGTAAGTTTTACTACTTGTCCCCTTCATTTATCTGACAGTGGAGTAAAAAAGTGTCTGTACACAAGTAAGGTGAGGCAATTGGGCTAATTGTCACAAAAAAGTCGACAAAAGATCTCTTTTTCTCTCCCCAAGCACTTTTTACTTGTTACCTTATTTTCTACGCTCCTTTCTGTTCTCTTGTGTATTTGTTGTAGTTTTTGGGAGTGATTCGTCGCGATGATTGCTTCACTTGAAATTTAACAATGATATATTATAGTGTCCCTGCATAGTTACTTATATTATCTTATGTTGTGTGTAAGGGCCGTATCAGTGAGCGATTGTATAATATTGCTTTGAAAAATAGTTAGGTATAGGTGACTTGGAGAAGGAAATATATTGTGTGTCAAATAATACTTTAGTATATACAAGGGAAAAATAAATATCTCTATTAAGGTTTGTTTTTTACACATTTGCCTTTTTCACTATTTACTTTCTAACTTATGCCCAAAGCATGCCAACACAATTTTTCATTATTATTTATACATAAAAATTTTCATGAGGCTCAACGAAATATTAGACGAAGCGAATCTGGGAGAATGGATATTGAATGAATCCCTAATTTTTTATTTGTGTTTTTTGTCGGGTTTATATTGGTACGTGCCTTGTCTTGTGTGTTGGGATGTTTAGATGTGTTTTCGATTTGCTTCAAAAACAGTCTATAATCAACTATCAAAGTACGATTCATCAAAATCAATGTCTCTTTCTGTCCGCGCGTGCTTGGAAATAGAAATAGAATCAGTTTTTTAACGATACAACAATTCAACATGGGTTCTTTTATTTGTATGATGTTATATACCATTACCATGACCTGCCTTGACAAATAGTGTTTAAATGAGAATACCTACATACTAACAATTCTTCCATAGCAAATGTGTGCATTATACTTGTTTGCGTTTGCTGCGGTTGTCGTCTCTCTATTCAGAAAACTTTTTATCAAACAAACAGAAATACTTCCGTAATCAAATTACTATCTTCTTTTTATGGCAATTCTGAGTAAAGAAAAAGGAGCAATTAATGCTATGATTTCACAACATTACATTACTTAGATGCGTGATGCGTATATGAAACCTTTACCCACCTTTACCTCTGTTTTACATATATTTATTTGTATACATTCTTCAATCAAATTCAAAAGAAGTATTTCAATTGATTAAAAAAAATCTATTTACCCATTTTAGTATTCATGGTACTTTATTATATTACTTTCGCTAAACAAATGATGTGTTTAATAATTAATTGCGTTGTCTATCTCTCTTCTTGCAAATGAATTTTTTACATTGATTTGCATTCTAAAATTTTGATACCAATGAATAGAAAACGAGTTGCGAACGATCACCTATTTAGTTTTATAAATAAATAAATTTTTATCAACAATAAAAAAATCTTGTAGGAGCAAATTAGACCAAGATACTCGAATGACATTTTCCGCTTTACTAATTGACAGTTTTAGTGTTTTTCACAGTTTGACTCTTTTAACTCTGTTATATTAACTCTGTGTCTCTGACTAACTAACAATTAGCTTTTACAGAGCGCTTGACTCGGTCGTAAGTTAAGGTATAAGAGAGCTGGGATGTTTTCCACAAGTGTTTGAAAACTCACACTTACTTACACAATCTGAGTTTTTCTTTTGGCTTTGACTTGTGGTATTGCGTGTCATGTGTGGGCCACGTAATGTGATATAACTAACTATGTAAGCAGTTGCAGCCTCGCTCTCTCTAATAGTTTCTCTCCTTCACATCACATCATCTCACTCACAATCACTATCCTACACTACAACAACATTACTACAAACACTTTCCTCATTCTCTCTACACCTTCATTCTCAAACCCTTATACACTATAAATACATACACACAATACCTATATGATATAACTTACATCACTGGCGTAGCCAAGGCAAGGAGCAATTGCCCCTCCCCTCAAAATCCGGAAAAAATAGGGCAAAAACCAAAATGAGCACATATAAGTATACCTCATGTTTTGAGTTCCCCCCCCCCCCCTCCGAAACCAAATCCTGGTTACGCCTATGACTTACATAATATATACCCAATATATATTTACACATCTGATATTGTGATGCTACTTACAAGTTACAAGTAGAAGCAATACAATTACCTATACAAGAATTTCATTCAATTCAAAATATCTAATACCACAATACAAACATTAGGTATATACTAAAAGTATAGAATACATAGGTAGTAACTGTTTTAGTAGGTAGAGGTACTGGTAAAAACAACAGTGTTATTACGTTTAGCAAAATCACTTACAAGTAGGTAGGTACTATAAGGTACTATTACTATTTACTACAATAGTAGAAGAGCTATTAGTTAATTCCCTATATGTGTAATGTATGTATCTACAGTTCAGTTAGTATTACATGTATGTGTGTACTGTGTAGTACTTTAGTGCATATAATAGTGTTAGGTCTGGAGGTTTGTTTTCTATGAACGAGTTGTCCCACCCTGTGAGTAGTAGTAATAGTAGTCGTAGTAGTAAAAAATACTCTCTGTTAAGTTTTTTCTTCTCCGATGCACTGCTAGTCACTATGTAGCTAGTATAGTACACACTAAATAAATGTACAAAGACATGATACAGTGGAAGTGCATAGTGGTGTATAGGGAAATTGTGTGTTGAACCCAGTGTGTGTGGTGTGGTGGTAAATGTAGAAGGCTAATAGAGAAGTCCTTACACATAACGAGAGTACAGATACACGAGATTGCCAGTGTTATACACATAGGAAGTAATTTGAGTAACTATATTATAAGGAGGAAGTAGACAAGTCAAAAACAAGGAACAAGCCAAATCAGCCACATTTTCTCCACCATTCTCTCACACTGATTCAGTCTATACTATTTATAAGTAGTGTGTATTGTTGTACAGACCTAACAGTAGTATATGACAATATTGCATAAGAAATGCCTTTTATTGTGATGTATTAGACGCATAGGAGAATATTGGCATGCTAGTACATGTAAGGATATAACATTGTTAAGGAATGATAGGTGATAGCTATTTGTATTTAGTAGAGTGAAAGTAATGTTATATATTGTACAGGAATAGATTTGTATTCGTCTAATCTGTAAATATTTAACCCTTTGCACCTGTACACGCCTTTATGTGTATAAGCCGTTAACGTACGTACAGGTATATTTATTTTTTACGGGTATTAAGATAGCGTACAAAGGTATAGAATTTACTATATCTAGACAGTTGAAATCAGTAGTTGTATGTATGACATCTTCTCACATCACGCCATGGTACATGAATGGTTGTTTTGTTGTTGTTGTGTGAGAGCGATAGAGCAATAATGCAGGAGAATGAATTCAAAGGCAGTCGTTTATGGTTAGTAATGAAAGGATTAGTCCTTTTGTGTACATTATTATTATTATTACGAAAAAAGTACCTACTGTATATAAATAGTACTATAATACAATATATAGAACAAGTTTTTTATGGGATTTCTGATCAAAGTGTTTTACTTACAGGTGCCATTATAATATAAAGGATTCCTCATTTTTATGTGCCATTATTATGGTATCTTTTTATTCATAATTTTTGCCAATGCAATGATGTCAACTATAGATCTGATTTTACATGTTAGAAGAACTAATCTGATAATAACAGAAATATTTTCGTGCAGCTACATATTAAATATTAACATTTTATTTAGGATTCTGAAAGTACAGTCACTATGAATGTAAATCGGGTTTCCGGTTTTAAATGTATTTGCATACTTGTACTAATATTCCATGAAAATACTTTGAAACACTTGCATGTGTATGTAATAATAAAATTGTTTCACTTAAAAAACAGGAAGATTGAGTGTAAAAGATCTATAAGAATTTAGAGGAAGAAATATTAATTGTAGAAGAAAACAAGTAAAACATGGCATGTAGTTTCATGCATTTCATTTATAATTTTTTTTCTTTTATTAGCAATTGAGCAGAACATACTTCGCTTGAGTAAAGATTTTGATGGAGGATGGATAGAGATATAGGGAGATAGGTATATGATGCATTGGGATTGTTGGAAGGAGTTTTGGGGTTTTAGTGGTTGGATTGTATGTTGGAGAAATGAGTATGAATGTAGATATTGTGGAAAAGGGGAGAGACATGGGTTGATAGAAAAAGTAATATATTTGTGATGGTGAGGAATGGAGGTTTGGACTTTTCGGGAGTTTTAAGATTATGGGAGATGAGATGAAGGGATGGCAGTTGGAAGCTCTTTGGAAAAGCAAAATCGATTTGAGAGGAGCCCGAGTGGTTGGAGAATCTCATCTGATGTTGTGGATGTATATGAGAGAGAATGAGAGAACGGAGACGAAAGAGCCGAAAGAGAGTGGAGTTGGAAAAGTTCACTTTACTTTACTTTACTTTACGTTCTGAGTTCTCAGTTGAGTTGAGTTGAGTTCACTTTAGCCGTAGCCGGGTAGCTTGCGTGGATGAGATGAAAAGAGAACCCGGGGCCGTGCCGATTTTTTTTGAACTCCTCCTCTGGTTTAATAATTCTACCAATCCATTCAAAGCTAGGAATGAATCATAGTGATATTGTATCGATTCTCTGACTACTTTATTGCCATTTTCCTTTCAAACTGCCATTTTCCTACAAGTTTTTTCCCTTTTCCATTCCAATCGAACTCAAGGACGACGGAGAAAACTGAAAGGAAAGTAAATCCAAGTGAAACAGGAAAAACTGAAAGAAAACCAGCTATGTCATCATCATTTCACTTTTTCATATGTCTTGTCTTGTTTGTATTGCATCAATAAGTCCTCCACTCTCTTTCCCATTCCCCCAACGATGCCTCTTCCCATTCTCCAACCCAAATGTAAGTAAATACATAATGTACAATCCCCGCCGTTTCGGCCTTCCTCAGACTCGTCACTCAACTTTTCTTTGTTTGTCCACTTTTTTAGCCTTTTAAGAAATACTAAGCCGCATTTATTTCATCTTTACTTTACTACAGCTACAATATACATAGTAATAGCTATACAACACTAAGAACACACACACACTCACACTCTAGTTCTAAGATAAAGTATAAACTATGTTTTGTATCACGTATGCCACACAGCTCCTCCAGATAATCTTTTCTCCGATAAAATGAGAAAACTCAAACTTGAGTTGACTTTGAGAGAATTGTCTATGTGTGTCTTTCTTCAGAAGAGTCCTGTCTCCCATCCCTTATATGTAATAGCAGTGTATTAGCAAGAGACATACAATGCTTGTATATCTGTATGTATTAGTGCGACTACACATACACATCTTTGAAGTAAGTGATGTGATGTATGTGTGTCTTATGCCCTGAAATGCTCTTTGTCTCACATAGCTCGTCTAATCTAATATCTAATACTTTTACTGCTCTAGTCCTATACATACATACATTCATACATATCTCCTCTAAGAATCAAACTTCATCTTCTCAAAATTCCCTTGATGTCAACCAAATATGTCAGCTTTTTTTCCCTGTCTAGAAACCCGTGGTTTTGCTATCGATCTGTGTGCTCCCCATCAACTCAATAAATAGTTTTTTCTTTTCATTCTACAATGTTTTTACTTATACCTTCCATACTGTAGTACCTATGAAATCTATGTATATAATAATTTTAGCAAATAAACGAATTTGCTAAATGTTTGTATGATATTAGTTATTATAATTGTTGAGAAATCAATATGCCACTTTATTCTTCATGAAGTATTATAAAAATTGGGTACAATGAAAATTGCTTAATTAGATGGTTGTTGGTAGATATGGCATAGCTACTATCTTCAAAATAGTAGCTATGGACCCTGCCTACTCTGGCCCATGTTAAGCAAATGATAGGAATTGCAAGTGGCTCTTACGCTGTAACTACGTACTTTATAAGTGTGAAA
>JAQFYB010007396.1:0-10886 GCA_034694085.1 Pogonognathellus longicornis
ATGAGCAGCATGCTGATAAATTGATTGTGGATGCTGCTTTGGGTACTAGAATTGTACAAGGTAAGCTCATATGGTTTGATTTACATTTTTTGGAAACTAAATACCCATAAATAAATAAATTTGGAGGTTAAATACTGGGTACATATGTGTCTCACTGCCTCAGCTATAGTCGAATATATTTTGTACTTACTGGGAAACTTTGTGAAGAATTATAAACAGAGAGAAACTTTTAAATTGCTTTTTGTAAAAAATATTTCCCGGTACGTAATAAAATTAAACTTTATTTAATTTTATATCAAATACCTGCTTGTTTTTATTTGATATCAAAAAACCGACAAAAAGATATTTTGCAATAAGATTATTATTATTAAAATAATTTTCAGCTTTTAGTCAATTATCTTTGAGAGACAGACCAATATTTTCAAATCGTGTAGTGTTCACTGCAGGGATGGAATTTCCAAAATTTCCCCGGTAGCATAGCTAGTGTGCTACCGAAAATTTTCCATCCCTGGTTCACTGTTTCAAATATTAGGATTAAACACAATGTTATGCTAGCTCTGTACGTATCACGAGATGTTCTATAAAAGTAGCTAGTCTAAAATCGTACAATGATGAACTCATTTTCAGTAGCATATTAAATTGCTTACATTGCTACATAGTCCCACTGTGTGATAATTTGACCAATCAATTTCATTTTCTATGAATCAGGGGTATCTGCTTTAATAATGAAATCTTCCGAAGGGATGGTTAGTGGGCCAAAGATTAGGACTAAGAAACATGATAGGGGGGGGAGGTAAACAGAGATTGCATCAATTATTAAATGAAATGTCACCAAATGAGTAAAACATGGACTCGCACTACGCAAATTTGATACCTTTTTTGTTAAATTTTTTCTGAAACCTAATATTTTAATGTTTTCTCGATAATATGCAATCTCGTTAGTTTTTTATATTGTGATTTTGCCCCTCACGAAATGGAATTCTATATAATGGCATGTCTCCGTTACAAACATATAATATGCAGACCTCCAGCATATTATTAAAATGATGATGATTTTTTTAATGATTTATATACAATATACAGTGAATTCCACGAAACGTGATACTTGGGGTTGTGTAGGAGTGTTATAAAGTGCATTGATTGTGCTATGTCACTATGGTTTTTGAACTATTACTTAGAATAACAGCTGCAATTTACGATATCATTTATGAATAAACTTTTGACTTGTAGTGGAAATCATGATTAAACATTTGGGAATTAATTTGTTATTCAAACGTTAAGTTAAGAAAACCATAGTGATATAGGGCGATCAATGCATATTAACATACTCCTACCTAACTCCATAGATCACGTTTCGTGAAATTCACTGTATAGTGAGTTATACTAAATATAAGATGCACGTATTTAAAAAATAAAAGTAAATTTAATAATGTTTAATAATATTTCATTTTGCTATATGTGTGCTGTGTATATATTTAGGTCAATTAATGCAAGCTTTGAGAGGTCATCCGAAACTGCCTCCGTTGCTTAGTCTCTACTTGCGTCACATGTTGAAGAGAGCAGCCGTTGTGAGTGAAAAGATCATAAAGTCCGTGGAAAAAAGTCATATTAACTCCATTGAAAAAGAACGTGAGATTTTTATATTAAAACCACAATAAAATTCCATTAAACTTTACAATGTATGAAATATTGTACAGAAATACATACGGTTGTTTATTACAGCTAGCCTGAAATTTCGCTAATTTAATATATTTACATTGAGCAGATACTTTACCTTGGGTTGGGGATCCACGCATGTGGGAAATACCCGCAATAGGGAATTGGGAACCTTTGTGGATAATGAAATCATATGAGGCAAATTCCGAATTCATGAAAGATCGACTGGAATACCACGAGGAATTTTTAGAAGAAACAACATCTGATGCATGTATATATCAAATCTTCCATTGTGAAACGGAGTACATATCCCCGGAGTGTGCAGACTTGTTTCTGAAAAAGGAAATGTCCTTGTATTCTCTAACTCATCAAGTCATCTACATGCTCTTAGCAGAAAAGGTGAGTAAAACAGAATTAATACGAAATACTAATTCTGAAACGCATTGTCACATTTAGACAGTCAATTCATATTATTGTCTACTTTTGATTACAGAGGCAATGCACTGACAATCCACGCTTCACGGTTTTCATGGAAAATGGCGACTGGCGATTATTCAAAGAGAAATTGTGTGGGAAAGTTTGGTTGGAAGCAAATTATATTGCCAATTCGAAATTTCCAGCACTTTTCCGTGACCTTTTCACGGAACAAGGTAAATAAAAAAATCATTTTTTAATTTTATTTACTTATTTTCATTTTTTTACCCATGGTTTTACTAATATTAGTAAAATATCGTGGTCTTAATCATAAAATGCAACAACCCGATTTCTAAATCATACAAGGCAACAACTTGATTTCCTCTCATGTTGGGAAATCAAATTTTCGCTTATTTTTATGATTAAACGACGATATTCAATATAATTTACTAATAAATCAAAAACAGCATTAACAACATTATAAAGTTACTGATATACAAAATTTTGTAATATTCAATGATTTTCTATAGTTGGAGTATGTGGAATGGCCGGCTACCCAAATTTTTTTCGTCGAGATTGGCTCCTTCAAATTATGTCGTGGCAATCGAAGAGGAAATCGGGGTGTTTTCTTGACCCCAGACAATCTGTAGTAACTACTGAAGCATCAGTGGCAAATGAAACGGAGACGACACCTTCCCCAGTTAATTTTCAATACCTTCGTCAGCCATCTAGACAGAAACGATCCGAATCTGTTATTCCCTCAGAAAATGAAAACTGCTCGGTGCATTTCACGGCAGTTGGCATTGTAGCTTTATCATCGCATATTCGATACTACGTCGACACATGCTTGCCCACATATTAAGTTTCGACCTATGAATAGTTTATCATCATAGTCATCTCTACAAACAATTAAAAGCCAAAGCGAATAATTACAGTATCTAAACTATATCATATGATAGAAACATCCTTACTTCCTGTTTTCTATTGTTTTACAATTTTATTTTTTGCCAGCCCAAATGTGCTAATTGTTCATTGTATATTTTATTATACTATTGTTGATAGTTACTTATTTAACCAACTTTATTTGCGTGCATACATCTACTAAATATACAAAAATAATATTATAATGCTATTTTGTTTTACCTGTTCAAATGTTATATTATTATTTTCCGTCAATGTATATATATTATGCCTTCTCTCAAGTAAGATGGGATTTAAAAAAATTGTTATACATAATAATTATTCTATTAGTTAACTTTCTGAATTTTAAACAGGATAGTTTGGAAAGATTTTAAATTGTAGTTATTATAATATGCCAAATTAAAAATGAATTTCATTTAAACAAATATAATTCGTTTTTACATATAATGTGCTTGAGGTAGTAAACAATGTAATTTATTTCATTAGGTATAACAAAAAACATACCAATATATTTAATTTAGTATACTCTGATTGACTACAACGATAAAGTCAATAGCGTCATCAAATCTTGATTTTTCATCAATCATTTATGTTTTTTTAATCGGCTCTGTCTGAAGTCAACGAACCCGTAATTTATATATAATTGGTAAAGTATTGTGTGTTTGTATACTCTATGACACATTTTATTTGCATAAAAATGATTTTTGGTAGATTTGTTAAACAGTTCCGGTCTGCTTACATCATCCCCTTCGTGGCAAAAATGCTTTAATCAGGGGTATATCCAGGTGAGATATCTGGTCTAGGATGCGGGTTAGAACAAAAACTTTATCATATATATTATGTCTTATTTTCGCGAAGCGAATAACTAAATTTTGAGCAATATTCTATATAAAATGCATTAAATTCACGTGAACGCGTTAAAATTGAGCAATTTGGAGTTGAAATCTGTCTACAATTCATTTAATTCGTACAATTTAAAATTGTCTTGAGGTAAAATTTATTAAATTCGAGCGTAGAGCGATTTAAAAAAAATGGTTGCATAATACCCATGTATCATACACATTCAATAATACTGTTTATTATTCAGCAATCGCAGTTGGAGTCAACAAATTGTTTGATATCTCTGACAAGACAAATACTATTATCAAACGTTATTTGTTGTTTTGTACAACTAATAAAATGCACATTAGGCTTGACTATTTGAAGTGCGTAGTTTTTACTGAATTTATAAGTGTAAAGAATAACACTTGTTATTCTTAAATGATGCAATATTTAATGTTAAAACAATGTTAATTGATAATTTGATAAAGTCTGGAACCTTTCATTAGCTCAATGAGGTTAACAACTTGGCAAATGTATAAATATCTCATCATCATTATAATTATTATCAGTTGAATATATAATTCTATTAGATACGCATTGGAGATATTGAAGTACGTATATAGGTACACCCATAGGTTAGTAATTTAAAAACAATTGTAAAATTTTAGACAAATTAAATTCAAAATTGAAAGTTTTTAAGTGAAATTTATATTAGGTCATATTTGGCCATCATGATCAGACTGAAAATAAGTAAGCATCAATACCATCCTAGATGCTTTCAACGAAATTAAAAACAACGTTTTCAAACATATTTATGTAGCTACATCAAATCAGAAAATGTAGAAGTCAAAGGTAGATGGGCTATTTAGGAAATTAAATTAAAAATGAAATTAGAATCAGTTTAAGATGGGCAAAATGGGGAGAAAAGTAAAGAGCAAAGTAGAACGCATTTCAAATATTCCAACAAGTGAATTGGGGTTTGTTCAATCAAGTCAAGTCAATAAAGTAGAAGAAGAAATTTATCAATACATTCCAGAGTCGTATGAAAAGGTTATCAAGCATGGTGAAGTGGGAAGGTCATATAAAAGACTATTCGGTCCCTTTTTAGATTCGTCAGTAACAAAAATTATTTTGGAAGATCCTTACTTACAAAAAAAGCATCAGGTATTATAGCTATTTTGTTTTTCAACAAATACAAAAATTTTTACAGGTATACAAAGCAACTTCATTCACACACTTATATAAGGATATACAAATTTCAACTTACTCTTATAAAATACAACTTTAATGTTTTCTTTTGGTTTTTTAGATAATTAATTTAAACGTATTTCTCTCACTGTGCACCGAGCAGTGTCCTAATCTTAAAAAAATACAAATCGTGACAAAATTATACGATATTGACGAATTTGCCAACCTAAAAGAACTTTATAAAAAACATTTGACTTGGAGAAAAAATGAAAAACTTCACGACAGACATATCTGGTATGCAGAATTATCGTATTGAAAATATATATTTATTAAAACAAAATGCTAAAAATAAATAACCTTGTTAATTTTATTTCTCAAAAATTTGCATTTAGGTTGTTAAAATCTAAAACAAAGGTGAAAATTAGTTTGGGACGAGGACTTGATATCTACCAGCAGGATGAATACGACCGTTTTGAGCAAACTTCAGATCAAGATGAAATGAAATGCATGGAAACAACAATTAGGGTAACTGAATATCCCTTAGATAAACCGAACAATATGCCCAAGAGAAAAACCAGTAGCGTTATTACCACTGGTGAAAAAGCCCAAGCAGCGTAAAATTCAATCGAAATTTGCAATTAGGTGTTAGTCCAAAAAAATAATTTTACCCATCAATTTCAATCATGTACATGTATATTGATTCTAATCGAAAATAGAAGGTAAATTGTTAATTTTAAATTACACGAAACTCAACTACTAAACTATGTGCAGGTAATATCCGGAACTGCTACATGGGACCTTATACATTAGAGTATCAACGCCAATATAAACTTTTAGTTGTACAAAGTTTAACAAATCAACGTAACTATGAGCTATATAATTCGTTATAAGGAAATATAAAACCGTTCTCTGTAGCATTCGTTTCCGAAAATTTTCTGCAATTAAGTTGTCGGTAATTTTAAACGTACAACTGAAAAATTTATATCGGGGTTGATACTTCAATGTATGATGTTCCATTTAGTGATAACTGGGTAAGTTGCAAAATTATATAAAATTCGTTTTTATGTGGCATTTCGGTCCATACCTATCATATGTATTAGACCTCCCTAGATTTCTTGTACATTTTTGCAAGGAAATGTGACAACATTCTGGTAAACATTTCTGTCTTCGGTCGGATAGAAAGTTTAAGTTTCCAAAGTTGAAAGTGATTATTTACATAATCTTCGTTCATAGTTTTCGGAAGTTTAAGAAGTTCTTGGAAAATCAAAATAACCGGTAACTATGAAGATTATGTAAACAATCACTTTCAACTTTGGAAACTTAAACTTCATATCCGAAGGCAGCAAAATGTTGTTTCATTTTCTTGCAAAAATGTATAAGAAAACTAGGGAGGTCTAATACATACGATTGGTGTGGACCGAAAAGTCCATAAAACATTTATTCGTATAAACATTGGTTGGCCCTAAGCCCGAACTATTAAAAAAATTCGAGTTAGCTACCTTTGACAAAAAATTTGACGCAAATGTTTACAGGGTTGTACATAATGATTGTCCCCCTATCCAGAGCGTACCCCAAGGGATTCTAACAAAGGCACTCAACAGTATTTTGTAGAGAAGTTTTTGGGAGTTCAGATTGATAATTTCATTTAGAAAATATCATTCAAATTGGTGACGATTATTTTTCAAAGTTTTATGGAATAATTACAACCTTCACTTTATTTTTTGACAAAGGATAATATTTTGTGGTTTTTTCCTGAATTTGATGCTTAACACGACTGAAAAGTTAGTTTTCCAGGTAGACATTCATACCTTCCTAAAACAATTCGAAACCGCCATAAATTTGTCCCATTTTCCAGCACTATTTTTCAACATTCCAATTAACCCCTTAATTTTCAACTAAATTAGATGCAATTACTCTGTTAATTAATCTGAACTCAAATTAACTTACATTTGTTTTACAAAATACTGTTGAGTGCCTTTTTTATAACCCCCTGAGGTACGCTGGGAATACAAGGACAATCATTATGTCCAACCGTGTACATCTGAGTAGAAATCTCATGTTAACAAAAAGGTCTGAATACACTCCAAAAGTCATTTTTAATGACAAGCTTGTCGTAGTAGAGGTCAGCTGTATTTTTGAGTCAAAGATACATCTGACCTGTACTACGACAAGCTAGTTGTTATAAAAATCTTGCGCGATATAAATAAATAGTTAGTATCGTCAGCAAACTCCACCCATTCGAGCTCCTTGTACATGAGATCATTATAATGTATCAAAGTTAATTAAATGTCTAAAGTAGGTACACTGCGTTTTACTATAAAGCTATTATCAAAATATGATTACAGCGGAGAAGTTTATTTTGACAAATTTTTGTAGTATCTACATAATGAAGTCACTTTCTTTGGTATAATTCAACGTTCAGTCAAGTTTGATACATTACAATGCTGTCATGTACAAGAGTTGGAATGGGTGGAAGGTGTTTACGGTAGGCGTACATAGTTATTGTAGTAGTTGAGAAAATGTAGAATAAAGCTGAAACAAGAAATATCATATGGTTGAGATGGCTGGCTGAAAAATAGCGCATTTGGAGGTTTAAAAATTATGCATTATCACACTTTTATGCAGTGTGATTAGTTTTCAGTGTCCATAGGGCTTATACATGGCTTGGACTAAGCCTTGGTTACCACTGACTCAAAATGGTGACAGGACATCCTGTAATAAATCACTACACACATCTTGAGAGAATCGCTTTGCGCATTTAATGAGCCATCACTCAATCTGGTTACGCAACCCTATTAGTATACCTACCGCAAAGCGCTTTAACACGTAACATCTTTGAGAAAGTGTTCATTTCTTGTCTTAAATTCCAAGTAAAAATTGTTTTTATCTCCTAAGGTAATCATTCAATATTTTTTATGTTCTTTACCAAAGCGTTTTAAGTGCAACGTATGTTAATTGCTTAACCAAATTGTGTCATTGCTCATTAAATGCGCAAAACGATTCTCTGCAATATGTGTGTAGTGGTTTATTTCAAAATCTCATGTGACCTTTTTTTGAATCAGCGGTTACAGTCCAACCCATGTATAAGCCCTGTGGACACTGAAAACTCATCACCCAGCAGTATTTCTTATTATTTCGAGTTGCGCCAAGAATATTACACGTTATTTAGATTTTTACACAAAAATGATTATAGAGAATTATTTTGAACCATTTCTCCATAAACTTAACAAAAACCTTAATGAGTAATGGACTTTTTATGTTAAATTTTGCAAAAATTGTTATAAGAAATCTTAAAACCTCCAAACTTAAGCAGTGTCAACAGCCAACCCACTGAAAATTGTTTCGTTTTCAGCATCCTTTGATTAATTTTATTTAAGTATCTAGTTATTATTAGTATGTTTAGCAATTGTACATTGTACATAACATTTTCTTTTAGAAAATCATTAGCATATTTTTAAGATAGGTTACACTCGATTGTTAATTTTAAGGAAGTAATATTAAGGATCAGCAACTCAAGTTGTTGGGGTCACATTTCATTAGTGGGAATTTTGTGTGTGCCCTACAACTCCAGTTCTAAGTTGTACAAAGTGTAAAAGGGGATAACTTAAATTTTAATTCAAACAGATTGTCACCTTACCTAGCATAACCCAAAAGTTTTAAACAATGGTACTTGGTAATCTTAAAAAATGATTCTAATGAGTGTAAATACGTTTTCAATAAATTAAAAAAATTAATAACCTCCAAAAAAATAATATTGTAAAATTAGAAAAAAAACACACAAAAAATAATAAAATCATAAAAACCAGTACATTTCGTTTTTATTTTCATAAAAATCAACTTAGTAAATAAACATTGCATAAAGCTTCTAATACAATATGGTTACAATGGTCAAGCTTTCACGCAAATTTGCCATAATTGATAATATAGACACATTAAAATACTAAAGGTGCAAGATTTCAGTCAGTTCTAGAACACTAATAGGATACGATACCTACATGCCAAACATACATACCTACTTAGTTATATATAAAGATACATATTATGTAATAGTATAATGAAGATAAGCAGAATGAATGCAGTAGAAGAATAATATGAACCGTTATCTGTTGACTCATGACCTGACATGCCAATAATATTTTTCCTCCGTCTACCAACGATTTTTAAAGGTAAAACGTTCCGAAAATTTAATTTAATTATTACTCTACCGAACACTATTTACTGGACTCACAATCGGTACACATTACACAACATTTCCTATAAAGACATAATATTACCAGTCAAAGGTTATGACATGAGTCAATCACGCATACACCATTGCGTACTTACTGTGTATCTTTACAATTATAAACAATATTTTAAGAAACTACAAATATTTTTTTACAAATGGGTACTAATATGTATTTGGCGTAGATTGATCCAAATATTTATACCGATCCATCCTCTATCTATATGTGCTCAATGCGCAATGCATATAACACTTAGAACGATTGGTTTTATATTCCACTACATTTCTTGGTTGCATGCGTTGGATGCGAATTATTGTACTTACCTATTGCCTATTACCTATTGCATTTGTTTTACAAAAATTGTTAACTACACTCCGCTCTCATTTTAACAATCGTGTGACCATGTAAGACTGATTAATGTTATTTTTATCAATGATTGATTGATTTTCAAACCTCACGAGGTCTAATGAACCGTACTGTCTGTCTGATGAAGTTAAACCATTCAAAATAGTTTTTTTTTACTTTTTTACATTACTATTTTACTTTAAATACCTACTCAATATTAAAAGTTTAGTGTGTTTCAAATAATATTCAGTAAAATGGAATCGTTTGATTTTAGTAATATGTACTACAAAACATGCATATAATATAGTCGTATATACCTCGTAAGGTCTTCGTAGCTTGGTTTGTTATACATTCTACGTTTTTAATGTCAAAGAATGAGTATTGAAGTTTATATCATTTATAGCATTGATTATCATATACCTAATTTACTGTTATGCAGTGATGAATGTACAAATTTATGATATTAATTTATTTACTATTTGTATACCGTTGCTGTTTTATCTGCACATTAGCTTAAATTAATTAATACTATATGATGTCTTTATCCATTACACATTATGTCAGGTCGTATCATATTCGTGTCTCTCAAAATTAAAGCACTTATGTGGGTACGTTCATTTCAGTGGAATACAT
Source organism: Pogonognathellus longicornis (assembly GCA_034694085.1). Classification (NCBI taxonomy): domain Eukaryota; kingdom Metazoa; phylum Arthropoda; class Collembola; order Entomobryomorpha; family Tomoceridae; genus Pogonognathellus; species Pogonognathellus longicornis. The sequence goes on from JAQFYB010007396.1 coordinate 10,206, forward strand.
TTTCTATTGCTCTTGTTGTGTTAATTGTTAATCGTTTCTCACTCAGTCAAACATTTAAAAATACAGGGAATTATAATGTAAGCAGTATTTGATTTATTATTATAACAAATAGCAAAATGTCTGTCGCATTTCAAAAGTTTCTAAACATACAAGTGTATTATTTTTCCACGTTAATAGTATATTATATTCTTACACTTACGACTCTTAATTGTCAACGTACACCTGGGAAATTGTTTTTGTTGGGTGGGGCAACATCCGATAGCAGCAGTAGCATCTATCTCGCTATAAGACAGGCAACTGATCAATTATTCCCCAAAATTGCTGTTGCTATTTCTGCCGCTCCTTCTTTGACAGATGGATTAAGTGCTTACTATGACTCCGAGCCTGATTCTAAATCATATGAACAATTATTTATTGACTATGGATTTGTACCATCTGTTCTTCACCTAGCAATTGACAATTATCAGGAAGCCAATTCCAATGCTACAAATTTGGGAAGAACGAATATTGAAAAAATTAAGAACGCGGATATGTAAGTTCAAAAAATCATAATTTTCCAAATCTGGATTTTTGTTTTTATTTTTTCGAGCAGAGGCCTGCATTATATTATTAAGCCATTGTAAATTTTTATTTAAAACGATTGGAATTATATTTTTTTCAATTTCCACATATCAGTGTATT
>JAQFYB010007397.1:0-10885 GCA_034694085.1 Pogonognathellus longicornis
AGTTCAGATTTGAGTCTGAGCTATCGAAGAGGATCGTATCGTTATTGTGTGTCACGAGAGCGTGCTCATACAAATATATCTCTTTTACAATAAAAATATTTATTATAATAAAAAAGTATTCAATATTCAATTATATTTCTTGCTTAGAACATCAATTTCAATGTAAACTGCCCGCCTGGATCAATGGTCCATGAATTGTTGCATACTCTTGGTTTCCTTCATGAGCAAACACGAGATGATTGTGATGATTACGTCTCCGTAAATAAAACAAACGTCAAGATCGGTACAATTCTGCAAATATTTTAAAAAAATTATTGTTTTCGTTAAATTAGTTGACACTGCAACTGCAGAAGCCTGAAAGTACTGAATCAGTGTATTATTAATACATACAGGCGCGTAGCCAATGGGGGTGCACAGAGTGCACGTGCACCCCCCAGAATGCATAGAATATCTAAAAACAGTAGATAATTTTGACCAGAAAGTTTAAAATCTGGGAAAACATTTCACGGTATGCGCGAATTTGGTGATTTTAAGACTGTTTTCACCGAATTAACTCAATTACAACGAGCTAATATGGATTCATACTCGAATTTTGCCCTACCAGAAATCAATTTTGTAAAAAACCTTGTTGTGCACCCCCCAACTTATATTCCTGACTACGCGCCTGAATACATAGATTAAAATTTGTTAGAGGCATGCAAATGGAGTTTACAATTATTTCGACTATCTCAATAACGACTTAAAGACTTAAATATGCAATATTATATTCGCTGTGTTTCTTGAACGATAGTCATTTTTTCGTAGATGTATGTGCATACCGTATTTTGACTATATAAATCAAATTGACAGGTTTGTGTTCGGTGTATTTGGTTACATTATATACAAATAAATAGCATATTTACAATACAATCAATTATAATTCAAAAAGTAGCGTAATGACTTTAAAATTATGGCTATCCGCTTTGAAAGTATTAGCATGGGAAGACCGGAGGGAATTCTTACTTTTAAACGTAAACGTATGTATGTAATATATAGGCAGAGTAATATATGTACATTGAATATATTGGCATTTGCCAATTGCTTTTGTTTACGCACAATACAATAAGGAATGCTAAAAGGAGCTTCAAGTTCTCTTCAGAATTTTCTCCTATCTCTTATGAACTCTTCTCGAATTTTAAACTTTCCAAAGTTGAGTACTCGTCGCACAAGGACTTCTACTAAATCAAATCAGATTTGCAATTTAAGAAATAGCAAATAAACTGTATTCTGAAAATCAATGTACTTTGCACTGGCGTAGCCAAGGGGGGGGGTCAATTGTGCCCTCCCCCGAAATTCGGAAAAAATAGGTTATTTTGCCCTCTAAGGGCAAAAAATCGCGAAATAATAATCGAGAATATTGTGCATTTTATGTCCATTTTTGCCAAAATTGGGTAACAATTTTCGCGCTTCCCGCAAAAATGAGCACATATATACCTCATGTTTTGAGTTTCCACCCCCCGAAACTAAATCCTGGCTACGCCCCTGGGACTTTGCATTTATTATTATGCAGCCCGAAGATTTTAACAGCGGATTTAGTTTTCCAAGCTCCATAGATATTCCAGTCACAAAATGTTGTGTAAAAAGTTCAGGTTAATTTCGTTTCTATAAACAATCCCACTACTGGGTTGAAAAAGGGATAACCTATGAGCTATTGAGGTGTTGCTGGAATCATGAAACTCTCAGTGCTTTGATACATACTGCAAAACAAAGAAATTGTTTGGCAGCTCTGAGAAAGTCATGTGTCGAAAGTGCTGTGCACATTAAATGTAGATGGCTTTCTACTTTCTGGTTTCAAACAGAAAGTATCTCAAGAATCACAAATACATGACTATATATACTATGCATGCAACATACGCTTTCTTCTCAGCATACGGGGCCAACGTGGCTGATGTAGTCAATTTACTCGATGTTTATCATTATTGATTGGAGACTAGAGCGTCTAGAGGGTCACATTTTTTCAGCCCAACCCTATCTGGCTCATCGACCATGGCAACCCAGCCCAACCCTTCGATTTAACCCCACCCAACCCTGACCCCATTTTCAGAAACCCAACCCGTTCACCCGATTTCACAGTGGTAGATGTATTGATTTTGACGACAAAAGTGTTATTGATACTTAAAGTGCTACCTAACCTCCTCTTTTCATCAATTTTAATGTATTATTACATAATATAATCGTGTTTATTGATACATTCGAAATTTTGAAAATATGTATCTTATATTATAAAACACAAGTTTGTCGGTGATTGCAGACATTGTAATGTTAATTGTTCAAAAGTGGAGACGTCAGCTGGCAGATATATAGTACCTAGGGCAGGGGAACGAGGACCCCTCTCCACTTCACCCCACTGGGATGAGTAAATCATCAGCGGTGGTACAGTTTGTCAGGTCACAGCTAGCCAAACACAGAAATACTGCAGTTGTGGGCCTACTGAGGAAGGGGACACAGTAGACATTGACCCACCATTTAGCAAGGAAATTTGCAGTTCCCCCAGCAGACCCCAATTCATGCAGTCAATTGAATTGGGGTCTGTCATCCACATCTTTGACGGATTTTTTTAAGAGGACAAAATTCGTTTTGTCTGGTACTAGCCCTGAAGCGCGGTCCCAGTTCCAACAAAGTCTCAGCAGAACGAAAAAACAATTTCATTTTGACCTAAGGACTTGGGCGGGACTAGTCATACTCCTCGCCACGTCCTCTCAAAGATGAAATTATGATACGGAGTTGGGAGTCGGGGTAACAGGGGTGCATGGTCCTCGTCCCATATCACTTGTCATCACTATCATCTTGTCATTGAGTGCACCTCTACCTCTAGACGTAAATTACATGCTCTAATATCAAAGTACCATCCGTGACGTGGTCACGGGTTGCCATGCTGCTAGTAAGTTTTTTCAAAATTTTATATCACTGAAGTCTCTGGAAGTCTCCGCATAAGAAGAATGGAGAAATGAGAGCAAAGTATGGAGATTTTTCTAAAAATATTTTGAAGTTGTTCCAATGTGTTCCCGATATACTTTTCATGGTTTAAAATTACGGCCATTTTCCTTAAAAATATATTATCTATAGATTTTTAAATTTTTATACGTGCACACCTACATACGGTTTGGAAAGTCAAAAATACAATAGGACAATTACAAAAAAATTAATGTTAGGTTGGAACATCGCCTTTATGTCGTCACATTCCATACATCTACCACTGTGGATTTGCAAGAACTGTTTTCGTACAGCGCAATTTAGTATGCTGTTCTTAACATGTTTAGTCACTTTTTGTCATATTTAAAGATATCTTTACAGTGAATTCATATAATACAATTTTAAACACTATTTTTGTACTTTGTTCCAGGCAAGTCATCCCAAAAACTGGATTTGATTATATAGGGATTTAAAGTACAATACCGTGTGAATTCGAACATTGGCAAAATTTTTCCAAACCGAACAAAATTCTTCTCAACCCAACCCAACCCGACAATTTTTTACCTCGACACAACCTGACCCCAACCCGTTGACCTTGGTAATTGCATGACCCGAACCCAACCCTAGGGTTTCGGGTTGGGCTAGACGCTCTATTGGAGACATATCAAGCAAAACTCGAAAAATGCGCAGTTCCTCAGCTGTCAGCCTGTAACAAACATGCCGTCAATGGTACCCATGGGTGTTTTATCCTGATGCCCGAAGCACCAAAGGCAATTGTTTTTGCTGGGTAGCCTGCAAACAAACTAGGTAGTAAATGTAAGGTATACATAGTAAAATAATATTTAATTAGGTATACCATAAATGATCAATATGCTTGTCTTGTCCATAAAGTCCACATCCTCGAAGTATAACTCAAGGAACCAGCAAACTATTATTTTTTTACTCGCTACAATTTCTCATATATGATGCAGGTGTATGAACCCAAGTCAATTTCAAAAACCGGAACAATTGTACAATTTTGAAGAATTGAGTTACCGAAGCTGGTTTATAGAAATGTTTTGTCCGCGCGAGGCTACTAGTACGACACTAGTACAGTAGTACAGTGAGGCTATTAATATGAGGGGAGGCTATTATTACATGCAATACGGTAAGAAATGTTTTATGTTCAACTACATGCCCATTTCTACACAACAAATCAATTTATGAAATTACTTAAGTTCGGATTCTGTAAAATTCTGTTTTCGTTTTTTACTACACCAAACTTGAGTACACGTTTCCGGTACTACAGATACAAAGACAAACAAACAGACAAACAGACTTACCAACCGTTTCTATAAAATATTCCCAGTAAACAAAAAAACAAGACTCTGTTTCAACATATTCAACTTCAGCTTCAAAGGTTCATGGATATTCAATGTACAAAACTTATTTTTTGTGTTGTGTCGCGTCCAATTGGGTGAGTCAAAATACCGTATGATCTTTTCAAAGCGCAAACCTCCTTAAACATTTGTAGGTACCAAAGATAGGGATAATACCATAGTAGGTACTACAGTAGCCATAGATACACTGTTTTGACAATGAGCTTAGAGTTTGTTGATTTGCTAAAATGTATCAAAATCCTTACGAAAATAAAGTGACCCGGAGAACCAGGCTCTACTATACCCATCCATGTGTAAGGAGGTTTGCGCTTTACAAAGATCATACGGTACATATAGCAGTATATTTTAACTAAGATAATGCCAACTTTTAGTTGTCTGCCTTTAGCAAAAACCGCAACACAGAAAATCCCAAAAACCCAGTAAAAACCTAAAAACACAGAAAAAACCAAAAACGCAGCAAAAACCCAGAAATACAGTGGTTTTTTTAAAACAAACATGGATTTCTGGTATACTGATTATGTGTTTGTTTGTCACAATCCATTTAACAATTGTTATTTATATATATAGAAAACTAAAGTTGTGTAAACTGTGAGGTTTTTAGACTCAGCCCACCCTTATGTAGTATGTATGCATTTTTTATCCCCTGGCGCTTGTAAAATATTTTGTGACAAACATTGGTCGTGTAGAATTTTGACTCAATTAAATTTTTATTTCGGCTTTAGTATCGTTAAAAGTAGGTACTTACTAGTATAAATAGCTGATTGACAAACGAAGAAAACTTTCACCTTTTGCGTCTGTGAATTGTACATTGTTCTATTCCATCTTTTAAAACAACAATTATCCTTAAAAATACAATAATTACTTTATTAAGGATAGTAAGGAAGCAGGGAATATTAAAACTACAACAAACATTTGTAGGACAATCATTGAAAGAAAAAAAAATGGTGCCGAGAATTTCGTATCTGATTTTGGACAAAATTTTCTGGTTTGGCTGTCGTTACCGCCTATTGCCTTTCACCTGGAATAAGAAAACAAAAAAATTAGTTGAAACGAAAGGGCTTAAGAGAATTCCCTTCATCCTCATAAAGTTCATTACCATGTTTTTTCGATCGTTGGAAGTTGTTTCACTTATTCTGTCTTACAGTAATCCACTCAGAAAGTCAGATGTATCCTTGGAGGCAAGATCCTTTCATTTTGCATACTGCAGCACTTTCGCCATTATTGCAGTATGTCAACTCAATACGTTGTTTTACGGACAAGAGGTTCAGGCATATGTAAATCAATACTTCTTTATAGCGGACACAATAGGTAAAGCTTTGTATTTTTCATGCCTAATTTATCATGCGTTTTTAAATCGATGAGCTATGGGAGTTGAGACTTGTGTGATTTAATACATATTTTTGGGGTAGAACATTTGCCATTTTTGTCATTTTAATTATTAAGTATACTAAGTTTTTAATTGTAAATCATTCTGAGGTATCATTATGCATTTTTTACATTAATTAAATAAACGGGCATAATAATTTTGTAAAGCAAGCTCATGTTAAATACCATAAGAATATAGAATTTCAACTCTTAACATGGAACCTTACAGTGACAGCGTATTTTTTAAATTTTGTAACGTTTCGATTAACTTGGTGTTTTGTATAATTTCGTAAAATTACAGGAAAACAAATTGGAATTCCAAAACTGCAAGAATTGCTCGTGAAGGTTATGTCGATTGGAATGTCTGTGTCAGTTTCTGGAGCAACCGTATTAACATTCCCAGCCTTATTCTTGTTGCCTGAGGAAATGTACCTTTCAGATGTATTCATCATCAGTCATTTAGGTCTGAGCCATTACACCAACCTGGATCGAGCTTACCGAATTCTCACCAGCATCATTTTAATTGTGACCTTTTACAATGCTCTTTTCTATTCTCTTACTCTTTTCACCGTGGGAATGACGTTGATTTGCTGGATGAAGAGGATTACGTAATACACGTTTAAATAATCATGCTTATCAATACATCACAAATAGGCTTTATGTTAGGAAGGCCTCTGGTTATGCAAGAAGGCTTCTTGTTAGGAAGGCCTCCGATTGTGTAAGAATTAAGGCTTCTGGTTAGGAAGGATTCTTGTTAGGAAGGTAATTAGCTGCTTGGCAAGGATAGAGCAGTCATCGAACTAGCCGAAATAATACAATTTATTGGATAATATAATTGCCAAATATATTCCACTTGAAACTTAAAAAAAATGAGTACCCTAACTTAGGATGTGCTCTGAAATACTAACAATAAGTAAGTCAGAATGTGGCGCCCGGCATTCGGTGCTTCGATTTATGTAAAGGCGCCCGGGGTTGGGGCGCCCAGGGTTGAAGCAAATGTCCGAGGGCGCCTCATGTGTAGCGAAATTTTAAAATTTTGTGGGGTTGAGGCGCCCATTTTGTGGGCTGTAGAGCGCTTTTGGTGGGGTTGGCGGCACCTTTTCCCAAAATGTGTTTTTAGACTTCTAAATGTTCATAAATGTAAAATTCCCAAAATGGGGCGCCTGCGGCGCTCGGAGGGTTCCGGGGCGCTTTTCGGGCGCCCCGGGGCTTAAACCCTCAAAAACCCTACATAAATCGAGGCACCGCCCGGCATACTCATGGTGTTCTACCATTAAGAAAACTGTCTATAACATTACCTACTACCGTTTACAATATACTAATAATATTTGTAATTTGAAAATAATATTTTATTTTTCAGCTCTTATCTGCTTGAAATTTCCACCCAACCAAACAAAGAGGCAAGAAACTTAGGTTTACGGTGGGTCCTGGACACGTATCGAACAATCAGGACATTTCACAGCGTATTCAACATCGGCTGCTGTCGACTTCTACTTCCAGGTGTTTTGTTCACGATGTCTCTGGTTGCCATTCTTTGTTTGTATACTATCATTCATGTGGGGTTGCGACTACACATATTGATGTTGATCGTATTAGGCTATGTTGTTGTATTGATTTTGTTTATAATTTGGTTTGGAATGTGGTTAGCTGTATCCCTACACGATGTTTCAGAACAAATTGCATCAATTCCTATGGCAAATTGCTCCTCACTCTCTCCACTGCAAATAAGGGAGCTAAAGGCAACCAAACCTGTTCTATATAAGATGAACGATATTTTCGATTGTCAGAGAGACAGCACACTCATTTTTTACAGAGTTATATCCGACAATGTGACCACACTTCTCCTGTCTTTTAAATAACTAGTTAAAAAAATTCGGCCAAAATGAATTCATTAAAATTTCGAAGCAACAACGAATTTATGAAGCATAAAGACACACAAGTTGCATAAATAACGATGTTTATTTTTCCGTAGGCATCCCTGTATTTCTATTTAGCGTATTTACAGGGTGTCTCATTCATAGCTTACGCTACTTAATACATGGGTAGTCCTTTCGCCTGATGATATTTGAAATTCGCTGGCCTCAAGGACTACCCATGTATTAAATAGCGTAAGCTATGAACGAGACACCCTGTATTACAGACAATATATAAGCAGCCAGATAATGCTTACCCCTTATTTCATCTGAATAATTATTTTATTGTATGATACTTGTTACCTACTATAATACTTATAGTCATTGGCGTATAATTATCGTACGTGGAAAAAAATGTGATGTACAGAAAAGAAGACTGATATTGAAGTAATGAGGCTATATGATTTTATTGAAATCTGTAACCCATCTACGTTGAGTGTATTAGAAGTGAAATACGAACAATGGGGTAAGAAATTAAGTTAAAGTTGCAAAATGAAATTAACATAAAAATACTTTACTATATATGCCTATATAAAACAGTCCAAATGTGTAATACGATATGAATAGGTTACATTAGCTTTACTTAAATGAAGGCAGCTTACTCTTTTTAATATTTAAATAAATGTTGCTCAATTCTGTATTTTGTTGATGTCCGTTTATATAAAGAAAACATAAATGTTCGCATTTTTATTTGTTTGTATTGCCTTTTAACTACGATGTCAAAAGAGTGTATACTCCCTAAGTTTCAGGGAAAATAGATTTCATGAAATATAGATATACAGAACCAGGGTCAGTCTTAATGTCAGTATGCTGATACCGTACATGAAGCAATCTATTTGTTACCTAGGTATGTACTATTATATGATCAATTTTCCCATTTCCCAGAGTGGAAACAAGAACAATAGAATATTATTCTATTTTGCTATAATGTATTTGAAACTTCCATTATCTTGACGGTTTAAGGTATGAACATCCATTTATTTTATTATAATTTAAAAAAATGAATTTATTTGTTAGCCAGCTTTTATCTTTGAACTTTTAAATACTGGCCAAAATTAATTTTTTTACAAAAATATGAGTATAGTTTTTACATTTTGAAGTATAATAGAACCAAAAATGTTGCCCTCGATTGAGTTTCATGTTTTGGATAAAGTGTTCTGGCTTACAGCTGCCGTTTCCATTGATTGCCTATGAATAACACAGCTAGTAAATTATCTGAAGTGAAATGCAAAATTTTAAAAACAAAAGTAATAATTTAAAAACTAATTTTCTTTTCCGTATGGGCATACGGAAAAGAAAAATATTATAAGAATTTACCGACAGCGTTCCGACTTTTGAACATCGAGTGACCTTTCCAAGGTCATAATACAAAATAGTTTGATAATTCATATCAAAATATAATCATCAACGTTCAAGTTATTTGTCCCAAAATGTTACCGTTCATGGTGCTGCGGCTGTGTAAGTAGAAAATGATTGGAGGACAAAAAACTGCTGCTGGCAAAATTGGGAATTGAAAATAATGTTTTCATATTTTAAAGAGCAAACGGATAACAGATCGTTTTTACTGTAGCCTAAAGACACTCAAATTAAAAATTTACTCAAAATTTGACAAGGTGTACTACAAATAATGAAAGTTTCTCAACCGACAGCATTTCTCAACTTCCAGTAGCTTACCCTACTTCATTCTGCCAAGACATTCACTTTCATTGCGTTCTCTATAAATTAACTGTGCAAAACCTATTATAAAGTACCTAGCTACATTATAATACAGCCACAGACACTTACTATATAACCATCGGGTTAGATTTACATTATATATATGTGTGGTCTTTTAGGAAATGGGACCTTGTGTGATATTAGCTTTTTGTTAATATAAAAAAAGCAGAAAATTTACGATTTTCTAAAAATAAAATGAAAAATTTATATCAACGGGAAGTATTTTTAAAAATTCGGCGGAATTTTTAGTTTACACACAAAAGGTAGGAGAGCTAAACCTTTGATCGATCCTCACGCCGAATTATGAATATCACACAAGGTCCCTTTTCTTAAAAACTCACACATATGTTTGCGAGAAATTTGTAAGCCTAGGTTTACATTGCATTAATATCGGTTTTAATAATTATTGGCCGTATTGTAACTTTTTAGATATATCGATGAAACCTAAAATAATTGTTCGAATACAACTATTTTTAGAAGTGAGTTCGTTAAAGTTGGTTTGCCAGATTGCACTTCATATTATATTGCCACAATATTGATTTGTCTATTGTAGATAGATAGATAGATAGGTTTTTATTTCGACGATATGGCCAACGCCTTTACATCATAATTGTCTATAGATTTGTCTATTGTATTTTCATCTACATGGATAGAATTGTAGATGAAATATATAGTACCTAGTAAAATAAATATTTTAATAATATAACGTGATGTCCATGTAAATTACAATACGAATGGAAACAATGACGGTTTTGTTTTGTGTAGTTTCAACTAGAATGTCATCTACCAGGTTTTTAATATGAAATATGGCTAGCATATCGTAGTCTTCGGCATAAAAAATGACAACCCGATTTTCAATATCTTAAAAATACGACAACTAAAATGCATTATCATAAAATAAAGACAACTCGATTCCCACAACACAGATTTGTCGTTATTTTATGATATGCCTTTAATTTGTTGTATTTTGAAGATACTTGAAATCGAGTTGTCATTGCTTGACTAAGACTACGATATTTATGTAGGTACCTGATTGTATAAATTCAATTCAGCTAAAGTACTACACTTCGTAGTACGTAAAACATACTGTGTATCATAGTATAGTATTGTGTTGAGATGCGTGAGAAAAGACTAAATTGTTAAATTTTTTATTCATTGCTTGATCCGCTGATTCTTAGAACTACCCAACAAACCTTGATTTATCAGAAAATGATCCGCAGACCATGCCCGTATTCAGGGGGTGGGCAAACGGGCAATTGCCTCCCACGAAATCCCAAAAAAATAGGTTATTTTGGCCTGAAAAGGCAAAATAACCTCTTTTTTGTGCATTTTGCCCTCCCTGAAATGTTTTGCCCTCCCCGAAATCGATTTCTGGATACGGCCGTGCCGCAGACCATCACTAGATGATACCTCAATCAAGACAGAGCACCCTTTTTGAACACCCCGGTGCTCAGTCTTGATGATTCAAGACTGAGCACCTGCAAAATTCGATATGTATCGACTAAATTCGATATGTATCGACTAAATTCGATATGTATCGACTAAATTCAATGTATATCG
>JAQFYB010007398.1:0-10884 GCA_034694085.1 Pogonognathellus longicornis
AGTAAATGCCGGTATTTACCACTATTTCCCGGTTGGCATGGTATTTTCTACTTTTGCTGACATTTGCCCAACCCTGCCCATTCCATTAAATTAATTATTGCATATTTTAAATATGTATATATTTATTTATAATCTGCATTGATATTAATTATATATATATTTATTTGTTATTATATTCTTTTACTGCAAATATTGATTTCCTATTTTACTTTGACAATGCAATTTTGCAAATGATATTTCTTGCGCTTTTGCACTGATGCTATAATGAGGTATTTGTGTTGTGCAATGTCTATTTTCACGGAATTTGCTGAAAACCAACTGGGATGTGAATTATTAATCATAGATAATGTTTGTCAAACTTAGAAAATGATATTCTGTCAATTATATCGAGTCTGCATTATTTTAGTAAAAGAAATTGCTGTATTTAACTTGGCTGGTATTAAAATCTTAAAAACTATTTGAATGGAACATGAGTATGGATGGAAAGGTAAAGTAAAAATCTAACAAAATGCACTTTCATTAAATAATAATATTTTTGCCCTTCAGTAAGTAAAAGTTATGTATATTTACTGCAATGAATTGGACAAAATACTAATATCTGGAAATTGTAGTCAAGCTATCCAAATATAAAAAACATTAACCTTTTCTAGGCGCACTCAAATTCAACATACATGAATATACATAATAAACTACTATAATATTATGCCAGTACAATGCGATTCCACTTTGTACAATGGGATTTATAAGTGCTCATGATACATAATTCAGTTGCCCAGGCACGTACCCAGTGGGAAGGGTACCCAATAGGGTGGCAATGGATGATTATGATAAAAATAGGGTACTTCAAATAGGGTACTTCAAAACTAATAATATCCCAATATTATTGAAAAAGTTTTTTTCCTAAAAATATTTTTTATAAACAACAATTTGCTTAAATAAATTATACCGCTTTAGGGGGGAACCCCCGCTAGAATTAACGAATGTTCTAGGTTGACTTGGTTTGTAGGATTATGTAGGTTTTATGTAGGAAGGAAAAGTAGAGGATAGAACGAACTATTTGCACCGATTCTTACTATTTCTCACAAAACCGGTCACTTCCCCGCTTTATACAGATAGATACACACACTGTACTATAGGTAAACAAAGGTAATGATTTTACCGCATATGTAGAGTTGTAAATGTGAATCATTATTGTCAATTTAATTTTAAACGAAATACGCCTCAAATTGCTGAGTCAGTTAGTTACCTCTGCGATATTGGTTGAGTTTGCTCTTGCCAAAGGTCAAAAATGATACTCACAATGTTGAGAACATAAACGAGTGTTATGCATGAAGTATGACATCGGTATGGGTATAATATTATACAGAAGTTACAGTGACAAAATAATATTTCTTCTTTAAAAGGCAACTATTCCATGGATTGCAGAATTGGCTACACTTATTCTTCATACCGTTGCATTAATCCTAAAATCTGAGAACCCGATTTCTCATATCACAAAAATCTGACAACTCGATATTAAAGGACATAGATTTGATGAGCTATGATATAATGCGCCTAGACAAAATCATGCGCGCATAAAGCGCTTAGGCACAAAACTTAGTTTTCTTTTCTTAAATTAGTTCGTAGATTTAAAGGAAATGCTGGTTTTATCTCCTAAATCAAGTATTCATGTTTTTTGCCAAAACGCTTTACGCGCACATAACGTTGCTCAACCACACTGAGTCGTAGCTCATTAAATGCGCAAAAAGATGCTTTACAAGATATGTACATTACTTTATTTCAAAATGACCTATGATTGTTTTGAGACAGGTCTAACTAAGGCTTTCTCCAGCCCTTGTAAAATTTCCTATGACGGTGTAGACAGATCACGCTGTACAACAAATATAGAAGTGCAAAGTTACTTAGTAGAAATGTTCTGTACCTCTATATGTGCCTTTTTACCAGAATGGACTGTACAAGTATGTACTACACTATTAACACTATTTTATAGCACAATACCATATGAATCTACAACGAGAGCCTAAAAAGTGTCTCAAGACACACCATCAACTTATGCTACTGTTTTACATATATCTGCTTTAACAGTTAATTGTCAATTTAATTGTAAACGAATTACGCCTCAAAATGCTGAGTCAGTTACATCTGCGATATTTGATGTGCTTGTTCACGCAGAAGGTCAAAAGTGATACTCAAAACGTCGATCATAAACGAGTGTTAACCATAAGGTATGATATAGTTAGGTATAATATTATGCAGAAGTTACAAGATGGATTTTTGATAAACATGCCAATCATTTGCAATCATAATTAATTATACAACGTTTACACCTTCAGTTACCTGCAAAACAAAACACTTAAAAAGTTGATTAAAAAAACAAATTGCGTCATTGGAGTAGAATATACTGAATCTCAAAACTCAGTTACACATTTTTAAACCAAGATCGCAGCTTAGAATAAGAATAATTTAACAAACTTTTCTAATTCTATAGTGTATGTTTATAAAATCGGTGGAAGGCAAAATGATGCAAGTCGGATGGTTACATTTTTATAACATTCCACGTGACTGGAAGGTTTCTATTAATGCTACAAATGACACCACTTATATTAAAAGGGTCGTCAGTTATGTTATAAGTGTCGTCATTTAGTTATTTCCATATAAGGAACTAGAGAAAAGTCCCTGCTGCTAAAGGGGAGTGGCAATTGAACGATCAGTTCAAGCAATAAGTTATAACTTACAACGTTATAAACGTTATAATACATTGGACCGACATGGGCATTTAAAGATGGTCCGGACAATTCTATTACAGTAAAAAGTATCCACAAGCTACTCTATTCTACTGCTACACCAAACTTACATTTAGTTTAGCTTGGAATTTAATATCGTTGGATATACATATATAATATATTTTAAAGAATAAACATATACATATATGAAAGCATATATACATACTGCACAAAACAATTAATATTATTGATCGTGTCCAAATTCAGAAGGGAATAACCACAATGTCCATAAAATAAACGAGTATAATGTATAAAGTATTACAAAGGTATAATACGCAGTAGCATCCAGAATATTCGATTATCATATGTCAATCAATTGTTCTCAAGGAGAATTTTAACAAATGTTTTGTGACAAGGATTGATAATTTTCATACGTTCAGTTCAGTTCAAATCAAATCAAATCAAATCTTTATTGTCAAACTGATACTCAGCCCTTTCGAGTTGATCTACCGCAGAGGACAGTATTCTATACTATTCTATTCTATTCAGTTCCATTATTGATTATTTAATTATTTAATTACTTGAAAGTATGTCACGAGAATAAGGTGGTATACATTATATGCATTGTATTCAAAATATATGGATTCATGTTAGAGTACTTACAAAACAGAAGCACTTAAATGTCAGATAAATTAATTTTTGTCAGTTATATAAGCAATGGTAAATGTCAAGTAGAACATTTTCTACCAAGCTCGCAGCAAAGACAAATAATATTTTAGCAATTCTTTCTAATTCCGTAATAAAAGCAAAACAAGGGTATTTGTTTTAAAAAATGTTCCATATACATTAAATTACAAAGGCCAAATTTTATGTTTACGTTTCATATCAAAAGGAGTTTTTGCACTTTTTGAAAAAAGATAAATGATGGTCGTCTTTTGGTGCAAACACGAGGAATTATGGAATTATGGACAATTTACCTTCAAAACATTTTTTTTTAAATTAATACGCTGAAAGCACAGAATATATTATTATGGTTTAATGTTTACAAAGTTCAATAATAATGTGGTGAAGCACGACAGGATTGGATTTTGGAGGGGAGACCAAATATTGCAGTGAAAATGAATGAGAGGTATTTCACGTAGCCCAAAAATGAGCTAATCAGTGCCAAAATAAAAATACATTGTATCCTGAACGACTTCTCAACTTTTTGCACATTTGTGGTGAAATAACCATTATCGAAAAAAATAAGACATTTGAAAAGTGTTTGGAAGTCTGAAAAGAATTGGGATCTGTTAAAAGAGTTTGGAAATCTGAAAAGAATTAGGATATGTTAAAAGAGTTTGAAAATCTGAAAATAATTGGAATATGTTAAATGAGTTTGGAAATCTGAAAAGAATTGGGAAATCTATAAAGAATGGAGACATCTGAAAATAATCTGGAAATCTGAAGAAGCGGAAAATCTGAAAAGAATTACAGTAGAAGCTCGATTATCCGAACTAATTGGGGATTGAGGTAGTTCGGATGACCGAAAAATTCGGATAATCGAAAGTGGTCAAAAATCTGTCTTATATACATTGAGGCTCAATATAATTAGGTTAAAAGTTGGTCAGGACGCTCCTGTTCCGCAGATAGGGAACTGTTATGTGATGTTGACACATTCAACGATGCACTAACCGATTGTCTTTCGTATAAAATTAGAATTACATATTTAAATATCACTTCCGGTTGAACATTTAGTAATAGCTATTTATTGCGATTGTACTTAAACAAATTCACAAATATTCTCAACATAGCATTAAACAAGCAAAATTAAAATAATATTTAACATTATTTAGTATTTATAGAAAGAATTTGATCTCCCCGCATTCTCTATAAATATTTTGAGACAATTTATAACGGTTCTGAATGGCTTTTTGCAACTTGCTAATGGAATTGTATGAAATTCTTCTGTAATTGCAATTAACAGATTGGCAAGTGTTTTCTTATGATTCAACTTCACAACCAGAAGTACAGAAAGTGAAATCTGGAAAGCTGTTTGTCCATCCCAAATTTGTTTAGGTCAAGCCAAAACTGACTCATAATTTGTAACCTCCGTGATAAGCTTGAATTCAATTGGACATTTTTTAAAAATTGACGATTTTTTTATTATGATCAAAGAAGCTCTTATCGATTTTATCGGACTGCTTTGATAAGCTACTAAAATTCCCTCACTATCTCGAGTAATTTCTCCGCAACCCCGATCGTTTAGGTTACTGAGATCTCTAACAATTTCACTTGGTTATTGCTACGCTGAGAATATTTTTAAAGCTGCTTACGTTAAATCGCAATAACATTTAATGGGAAGTGGTATTTAACTAATTCTATATTTATCTGAAAGACAATCGGTTAGAGCATCGTTTAAGATGTCTGCAAGCATATAACAGCTCTCCAACAGGAGAACAGGAGCGTCCTGACCAATTGGTAACCTAATTCTTGAGCCTCCCTGTACATAATTGAGCCGATAGAGGTGAGATATTATTTTGAAATTAAGTACTATTGTTTGCAGAGGCAAGTATATCTACAGAAGTTTACATACATAATTGAGTCGATGGAGGTGAGATATGATTTAGAAGTAAAGTGGCATTGTTTGCTAAGGCAAGTATGTCTACTACAAGTACAGCACTGTAAAAAAAGAGTTTTTTACTAATATTTTTTTGAGAATTCGGATTGAAAAAGTTTTGGTTCGGATAATCGAAAGTAGAGGTCGGTTCGGATAATCGAAAGTTCGGATAATCGAGGTTCGGATAATCGAGCTTCTACTGTATGTCTAATGATGGTCGGCTAACTTATTATGCCAGTATATACTCAGGGATTGCTCAGTTACAAGTGCTCTCAGTGCTCAGTGCTCTGTCTTGGTTGAGGTGGAATGAGTGCACAAAATGCCCTTACTAAAAGTCTGAATTTGATAATAGTTAGATTGAATTGAATCGAGTACTTGTAAAATATCTGCTTGCACCTTGCAATTGTCTCAAATATGCGTTCAGAGAAGGAAATGTATTTTTTTAGACTCAGCGACTCAAGTTAAGTACCGGAGAGTCAATTACAAGCAGATATCTTTTTCGTGACTTGACTTAATTCAAATACTCAATTTTTTAAGCTCTACTAAATCCACTCAAATTCAAAACGAATATTTATTTTACGCTCTAAAGAGCTCATGAACTAAATTACTCTTACACTTGTTTTACCACTAAAATTTCATCCGCTCCTCTTCTTCATTCCACCTACTCTTTTTCCCAACCCAATGCGTATAGCTATGCACTTAAAAATATTGTATATTTGTAAATACTACTATCAACTATAACTACTGTGCATCTACATTTTATATAATTTAATAATATTATTCTGTATTCCTATCTTCCAAATGCCTTGTTGATCTAACGAGCTGAGCACATTATTATTATTTTTACGTGCTTTTTCTTCTTTATCTTCCTAATGTTTCCGACTATTGTACTGATATCTGCAAATCATCTACGTGTTAACTACACACAGTCTCTTTCGAACTCGCACGTGTACTTTATGTAGGCTTACAAACTAATAACTAATAACAAGTCTGTCTTTAATAGCATTATTTACAATCCCGTCTGTTTGATTTGTCCGTTTAGATAATATAATTATTTTGAAGATGTCTTGTCTGTGAAAAAGGCAGAGTCTTTAGCAATTTGTTTTCCAAAAACGTGTAACGTAACGTAAACATAACCTTTCCAGTTTAACTTAACTTACGCATTTGTAGTAAGAAGACAGACAGGACAAGAAAATTGCACAAATAATAAACCTTGCTACAAAGTTCAAGTAACAAAAGGGTTGTCTGTAAATCTCAGTACTTGAAACTTTTGGATGCAAAAATCTGCGTGAAACGCTGCTTGTATGATGTGTACAAGTAAACAATCCCACAACTTGAATACGTGTAGTTGTAATTTGAATGTATGTGAGTTGGGAAAGACTAGACTCAGATCATCCACCACACCACTTTCCTTTGAACTTTCCAAGCATTGAATTGTGTGGAAATGTCAAATAAGACGGGAATTCTTAGAGTTGATATTTACTAAAGTACTCTTTGTAGTCACAGAAGCCACGCATGTAATGCATTCTCTACGCACAAAGAGCGTATAAAATATGGCAAACACACAAAATAGAATATTTTGAGCACATTAGTAAGAACCGCAGCCCAAAAATAATATTATGAGACAAGTTGCTACCTCAGCTTTGCCCTACAAGTCACAAACTGCTCGAGACTTGCTAATGGAATTCTTACCGAATAAGGATTCAGACAATTTGATTCCTTATTATTTTTACTCGTGAGATTTCCATGAACATGAAAGTCCTACGTCCATTTGATGACCAGAGGCTATTTTCAGACTACCTAGTAGAGTATTTACTGGGCTGACATTTGCAAATCCAACCCAATTTTCTCGAACCAATACCCAACCCAAAACCCGGCGCCTATTTTTTTAGCTATTTTATTCCGAAATCAACTTAAAATGCAACTTACGCTTAGAGCGAAAAATTTTGCGATTTTTAACACTTTTATGGTAAAATAACCTACTTTTTCCCGATTTTGTCGTGGGCAATTGCCCCCTTTAACTCACCCTAAATACAGCCTTGAATTCAACATTCATTGTTAGTTTTTTTAAATCTAGAGAAATATTAACAATATTTTTTTGTAAACACTAAACTAGATTAGAAACCAACCCAGCCTCAACCCATTTTTATGGAACCCAACCCAACCTAAAACCCATTACCAGTCTGAAATTGGTAACCCAACCCAATAACGATTGGGTTGGGTTTTGTAAAATTAATACTCTACTAAGTCTACTACCTAGACCATCTCGTGCTTCATGCATGCCAATCTTTGCTCCAACCGCCAACGCAGTGGAATAAGAGGCATGACATAAAGATGTATGGATTCGCTTGGTGTGGATAGTGTGGAACAAAATGTTATTTTCATTCAGCTAATACATTACAAGAATGGATTTGAGGATAAAGTTATGAAAATAATGTAAGGGGGTCGGACTTATTAGTGACAGTACAAAACGCACAAAGTTTTTGAAGTTGAGTGACGAATGAGAGGGGACTTTTGTTAATGATTTGTGTAATTTTCATGTGAACCGACAGAGGATTATGTTGTTGAATGAAGATCCTTCTTGTTCTTCCGAAATTACACTGACTTTCAACTGATAGGAAATGAGACAGGTGGTAATAACAAGGAGAGGAATGAAAGAATGCCCAGTAGGGAATTCGGTGGAGCCAAACTAAATTTTACTAAAGACTAATGAGCTGAAGTTATAATATAACCAAAACCTCACAAATTCAATGAAATGTTTAAATCCATGTTTGTTGACGACCCCTTTGAGGCACGTATTCTTTTACTCACAACAATTTCAATTTGACGAGGACAGGTAAGCAGAAGAGGGGACTTGAGCTGTGTACTAATAATTAGCATAGGTACCTACCTATTATACCTACTACAACATTCGCTTTTGAAGGTGATGGAGTTGGAAAAAAGAGACAGTGTGGAAGAAAGAAAGAATTGTTGAGTTGAGTTGTATGATACAACTCAACCTGCTATTATTCACTCCTCCTTCCAAAGTCCGTTTGTTCAATATTTCCTTGGCATGTCGTCACTCACTTTTCTCAAATCAACCATTTCATTTGGGATGGTTCACAATTCGTTAAAATTAAAATTGGATACCTTCACAAATGCAAACAAACGAGAGTTTGGTTATAAGAATAAGCACATGCATCTACAGCATCTCATTCTCCTCCATCATCGTATATTGACTTTGACGGTTCGTTCCGGTTGTTCGTCCGGTTCCGTTCTTTCCGGTTGTTCTACCACATCAAAACCTAATACTGTGCAACCGACAGGGACAATCAGAATGGCATTGACATTTGTACATTTATTTATTTTTAATAACAATTT
The DNA here is from genome assembly GCA_034694085.1 of Pogonognathellus longicornis. Taxonomy (NCBI): domain Eukaryota; kingdom Metazoa; phylum Arthropoda; class Collembola; order Entomobryomorpha; family Tomoceridae; genus Pogonognathellus; species Pogonognathellus longicornis. The sequence continues at coordinate 8,683 of JAQFYB010007398.1, forward strand.
TCTGCAAAGAGGTTATTACATTGTTAAGTAGACATTCACTTATTTACAAATTGTATCATTATCATTACATCCAATATTTCACAACTTCAATTATAGTTTCGTCATAATGAGAGAAATTAGATAATTCATCCTGTCATTCTTGTTTTTGACTCATTAATAAATACTTATTTAAATCATTTTTAAATCATTTTACATGTCAAATTTTCATCAATTCGTCGATCATTCCACTGTTATTCTTTTGTAAAATTTGGCGTTCAAATTTTATCATAGCTGGCTCGATGGTGAGAAAGTAGTAAAAAAAACTTTTCTCTTTATCTAGCGACACTAGCGAGTCATGGTTTATTAGCAAAATATGTATTTAGTCAAATGCTGAAATGTGAAGGTAAACAGTAGTAATAAAATATTACTGTAGATATTATTCCTGTAAATATATAGGTCAGTTGAGGAAAGGAAATTACAAAAAGTCTTGTATACAACTACACATACAAGTAAAATTGAAACTGGTAATGATTAATAGAGACATTTTATGAAGGATTTAAAGGGATTGTGTATTAATTGTATACAATTTGTGAAACAGAATGAGATGGCGGCTTTCTGTCAATGGACTTATAATAACAACGATTCTCTAAATACTTGTAACATGACATTCCAATAATAGAGTTAGATGATTACGACTTTTATAGCAAAGTGGTCATTTTGTGTAAAGCTTGGTTGATGTATTCTTGTATGGAGGAAGATTGTGTGCGAGTGAGTGGGAATGGAGAAGGTGAGCATTTTTAAGGTGAAGGCTTAAATACCCACAAAAACTTTTGACGTGTGCCTGCTTTGGACTTTTTTGACTCGAGCTACACACTGCCTCTGCCTCACATCAAACTGCACCCACCTACCTTAGATTATACTCATTCATTCATGCAGATAGGTATGCTGATATGTACTGTGCGATGACTTATAGTTAGTAAGTGTAGTTTTTTATAGTTGGTTCAACCCTGAAGAAAAATATTTGATAGATGTGGCTGCTATTGTTATTACGTGTGTACTGTGTAGTAGTGGTGTGGATTTCTTTGTATGGAATTGAGTAGTGACTTGAAACTGGATTCAAGTTATCAGCCCGTTGATTTGATGGAATGTTTTTTTGTTTTCCGTTGCGTTGCTTTTGGTTTGGTGGGGGTGGGAGGGTCTGAGAGTAATTTCGACTTTTGTGCGATTCTTGTCTTTAAATGCTGGCCTGATTGTTGCGTTGTGTGAGTGTATTTGATGGCTGGTGCTGATGCCTTGACTCTTGGCTTTATTTTATGATGGCATTCCAACATGCACGTCTCATTTATTTCAACTTTGCAAATATTAATGATCATTTAAATTTTCTTATCTCAACTCCATTATTTCTCTCTAAATCCTTCACTTTCCTCAATCACTTTACACTCACTTTATGCTCACTCTACTCCACTTGACACAAATTGCATTCATTCGCCTTCTCTTTAAAGTTATTCGCACATTCCCACTCATTCCTTTCACTCACTCAATCTCTGACTCCTTCACCCGGCCGTCAAGTGCTCCAATCACAAAAAAATGTTCCCAATTCCTCCTAAAACCAACAGCCAGTCCGTGAAAACAGTTGAAATGAAATGAAATGAAATGATATCTTTATTGTCAGCACAACCAATAGATAACTTGAAAAATTCAAGTTACCTAATCAGCTCATAGAGCTGTTCTCCCGAAGTGGACAAAAACCTTACAAACTAGACAAAAACATTTGTTACAATACAATTACATAGGCAAGCTTAGTAAAAAAGCTATTAAGTGCCATTCATAATTAAGGTTAACTCACGAGTTACGACAACAGCCTCGCTGTTTCCTTAACTGCCTCCTTGTCATCAATTCTCAACCCTTTTTTAACTTGCAGTCGCAACTCTCGCAACTCACCCACAAAAATCCCTCAATGAAAGGAACTGGGATAAAATTGTATTTTTACATGAATTTTATTCTAGACATCTATTTAAATGTGTAAAGCTGAATTAGATATCATTGCAAACATTATAATATCTCAACTCAAGGCCTTCTCTCGAGATTAGCACTGTGCGTGTATGTACAGTGCACAGCACAGTCCTTTTCAGTCATACTTAACCGCCCATTCCACTGCCATCCTAAAAAACATTTACTGCAGTAGTTTGAGGGTAAAAGAATACATGAATATGGAAGTATCCA